>JAOEGS010018104.1:10822-24314 GCA_025447755.1 Corythornis vintsioides | reverse complement strand
TAGATATGTTATTAGTAAAACAAAAATAAAATGAGGATTTGCTCTGAAATAATTAAATGTCAGACAAATGATTACATATCAAATATTTGTTGAATGTTCTCTAAAAATTCATTTCTATTCATTTAAAAACATTTGACAGATAATTAAGAGGATTAGTAAAATTGCTTTCAGATTTTAAAGGCTAGTGAAGAATACAATGCTTTTAACTACTGTTTTTCAGTCCCTCCTGTGTGTTCAAGCAGCCTTCATTTACATTTGTGTCTAGACTAGAAAATGCATGATTTGAGCATTACTTATTCTTGCAAATTGTACACTGG
Source organism: Corythornis vintsioides (assembly GCA_025447755.1). NCBI lineage: Eukaryota > Metazoa > Chordata > Aves > Coraciiformes > Alcedinidae > Corythornis > Corythornis vintsioides. Next base: position 23,997 of record JAOEGS010018104.1, on the reverse strand, counting down.
ATTTCAGATGTTTCTAAACATCACCTTCACCCATTACAGTGAATAATGTGTACAGCATACCAAATAAGGACTGTATTACATTATCAAGACTATTATCTGCCAGGTATTGCTGAATTTCATGTCAAGTGAAATGGCAAGACTGAATGGCCTGCAGTCTGATAATTTTGGGAACTGTGCCAATAAACATGCCTTTATATGAGATAGCTCTTGTCAGACAAACATAATATTATAATAATGAAGCTTAAATTAATCACTCTGCATCACAGAGCATTGATATAATACAGTTAGGCTTCTGTCAGAAACTTCATTTATATGATATGGCACTGGGAATTTAGTACTATATAAAATGAATTTCACTTATTAAGGAGATTAAAATTAGGCAATGATGATCAAAGAAATTAATTGTATATAGAAAGTTTGACTTGACAGAATGCCTAACAAGGTTCTCCAGAGATCCAATTTGACCCACAGATATTTCCTATTTGTACTGGTCATCAAAAATTTAGAATGTGATTATGATGATTAAAGGTACAGTTTGGATATAAGAAGTATTCTGAAGGAATGGTAAATGTTTGCAAGTACAGATCAGTTCCACAGTGCCACGTGGCTCACCTACAGGTCGAGCTGTGAGGTATCTGGGAACAAAGAATCTAGGTCATGGTTTGAAAATTGATTTTAACAAGAACCCTGAAAAGCTTTTAAAAGTAATGTGTTTTATCATGTTAGAACTCAATTTATTAAATAAGATGCATGTGATTTATAGTATAAGACCATGTATAAGAAGACAGTGCAAGGTCACACTGAAAATCTGTCTAAAGCAGCAGTATCTCTGATCAGTAAATGCCTAAGAGTAATCAAAGCTCTTCCCAGTATATTCTCCTGGCCACCAGAAATATGGCATTAAGAGTCTTACTGAGTAGCTTGATCTAAACCCTAAGAACATTTCCCTGTTACTTAAATGAATAAGAAATTTTACAGTGAAATTTTAAATCAGTGAAGAGAAGCAGCAGGTTGTAAGAAGGTGGGAGTTGGTCTGTTCTCCTTCCCAACAAGTGACACCCCAAAAGGAAACGGCCTCAAGTTGTTCAAGGGGAGGTTTAGGTGGGATATTATGAAAAATTTCTTCCCTGAAACGGTTGTACTGGAACAGGCTGCCCAGGGAAGTGGTGGAGCTGCCATTCCTGGAGGTAGTTAAAAGATGAGTAGATGTGGCACTCAGGGAGGGACATTGTTTAGTGGTGACCTGGCAGTGCTGGGTTAACAGTTGGACTTGATAACCTTAAAGGTCTACTTCAGCCAAAATGATTCTATGAAGCAGCATCAGATTTGTGATGCTAATATGGAAAGACTCTCTTTTGATCTTTTTTTTTTTTTTTTACAGATTAAATCAGAGGATTTAAAAAATAAACTGTCATTTTCTTAAAGTAGTTGTCTTATCATCTGTAGTTCATATGCTAGTTGCATATGATCTAAATAGCACAGATAGCAAAATAACAAAATTCCTAACTCATACAGGCCCAAAATACTTAAGACTTACTTAAGACATTTGCCATTAAGAGAAGATATCTTAGACATACATTACACTTTCTACAGTAAGTATCCCCCCTACATTCTGCTATTTAGCAGAAAAGAACATTATTTTTCAAGGGATATTAACTAGACACTGTTAACTTTAATCTTTAGACCTCAATTAATATTACCAAATGCAAATGTCACTTATAAAACTAAACTGTTTCAGAAATATTCTCTCAGAAGAAATACTAGAGTACTGCTTGAACAGATGAAAAGAAGTTCTTGCCTAACAAGTTATTTTTGTATGATATTTATTAAAAAAAAAGTCAACTAACACTTCATACAAAGACAGAACCATTAGAATGAATAAAATATACAGCTTCAGCTGGCAAATACCACTGCTCGAAATACTAGAAATTCATGATCCACATACATATTTTTAAACAAGATTAGATTAAGGGGGCAAACCCCTTGTGAGATTCAAATGCTTTTTCTGCTTTTGACACTCAGAGAGATTACTATTTGATTGCCCACCATTAGTTAATTCATGAGGAATGTCAGATGTTTTTGGAAAGGTGGTAAATTTACAGACTAGGTCAGATTAATACTTTAAGACATTTTTTTTCTGTCTTAAAAGAGTGGACAGCAGCAGATGCACAGGAAAAGAGAACAAAAAGCAGGAGATAGGTACTTTCCCAAAATGGCTAGTGGCAACTGGTGGTTTAGGGACTTCCTGAGCTGCAGATTAGATGAAGACAACTGTCAAGTCATACAAGTTACATAAAACACAAGCAATTACCAGCTTTTGTTTTAAAAAAACTAAAAGTAATAGCACTTTTCTTTCACCATTACTCTATAATTTCCTCTATTCAGTTCAGCAATTCCACATATCCCTTCAGAGCATCTTCCCTTTAGAACATATCTTCCCAGAAACTCAAAAACAATCTATTAGCCATACTGGACTGCCTCATAAAAACATAAATTCTAGGACTGTAAAAACTATTAATGTAAATTATTCACTTACTTGTTTTTCAGCTTGTCCATAATCTGATCCTTGGGGTGACAAAAAGTGACAAATATGACCATTGTTTTTTGCCTTTTCTCGAAGACCCATAGCAGTTCTCACTGTAGCATTTCTTGCATGAACAAACACCATCACCTTAGCACAGAAAGAAACAGAGCTGATGAGAAATAATGGAGTTCTTAATCAGATAATGAAAACACTTTAATTACAAAATATTCCCCATAGGAATGAAAAAAAAAATAGTTAATACATTACATACTGATGAAAACGAATGTTGCTTTAGGGAAATAAAAGGGCAACCTTGGCTATATTGAATTTTAAAGCTTTTGAGAAGGTTCTTTTCAAAAAATTCTTTAATCTTTAAAAGACAGGGAACATTTCTCGGCCATAAATATTTTGTTTACATAAGGTAGGGAGACTACCATTGAGGTCAATAGTTATGCTATATGACATATCCTAAATGATCTGGAAAGAAAATAGTAAAGTAGCAAGATTCCTGATGGTATAACTTCACTAGGTGATAAAGCTGAAACAAAACCTTACTACAAAGAACCTCAGGAGGATATTGCAGTCCCAAACCACTGGGCAATAAACTGTAAAATTAAATTAAGCACCAATAAATGCAAAACACATGTGGGGATATAAAGTTTAAATTAACAGATATGATTATGAGTTTTAAACCACATACTATCAGTCAGTAAGATACCTTAGAAACACAGTGGACATTTCCCTGAAAAATCAACTGAGAGTTGAGTGAAAATAAAAAAGATATTTGTCACCACATCACTTGATTATGTTTATTACCATTACATTTGGTATCTGATCCAAGAGAAAGCAGTGAGATGTGAATAGTTATTCCTTTAGATATGTATATGAAGCATTTTAAACTGATATTAAATTAGGATTCTCTGCAAGGTACATGTAAGATGAATCATGGCAGTAAGCCCCCTGATTAGTGTAGAAGGGGAAGAGTATTTAAATGCCACTTAATTCCAGTGTAGTAAGTTTTCCAAATGTCTGTTAGCCACATACTGCTGGGAAAGATATGCTATGGAAAACACTGTATTATCCCACTGAGCACTTTGTGTTACCCAGGGTTTGCTTAAATTACATCAGACAACTCTTCTGTTTGATCAAGGATGACAATTTCTGTGTTCTTAGAACTCACATATGAAAAAGTTTGAATTACTAAATTCAAATTAAATAAAAAGTAAATAACAAACACTATTTTGCAAGTCCAGCTCATTAAAAAAATAACTACTGAGTTACAGTCCTGTTTTAAGGCAGTTTCAGTTAATTTTAAAAATGCTGTCAAACTGCAGAGAATTGTGGGTTTAATATTCCCCTTTTGGCACAATCTTGCTTAAATCAACTTGCAGTGTATAATTGAATTACTTTAAATTAATCATTATTAAGAAAGTAGCAGCATTTAGGGTATAATTAAACAAGTTATTGCATCTGTTATTAATTGTATATACATAATTTAATTATAAATGTACAATGTACATATTTTATGTAAAAGTAGACACAATCATTGGGAATTTATATAAATTATATAATTATCATTTAAACCAAGCAAATGAATACAGGTGACAACACAGAGAAGGGATAAAAAGACAAACAATGTGTGCATAACCATTTTTTTTGGCAGCAATTACTCCTTACATGTTTTATATTATTAGATACATCTTTCTATCATCAATTTAGTAACACTGTGATTCCTACAATTATTAGTTTTCATCTGGATAGAAATATTCTCAGAGACATGTCACAGTAACATACCAATTTTCTCTTAACTTAAAATCAATCTACTGGCAAAATATTTTAAAAATTTATTCCACACAACTAAATATTTCTATCATAGAAATATTGAAAAAATTCCACAAGAATTGAAAAACAAAAAGCTTGTTTCTCTGTCAGGGGATTGGAAGATGTTTCAAATGCATCTTTAGGAATAGTAGCTAGGCAGAAGGAATAAAAAAACCCAAACAAAACCAAGAAAACAACTAAAATTGGCAAACCTGACCTGAAGGAGTTGGCTGGGCTAGTGTGCAAAATATGTAGAAAATAGGATGGTGATAAATTGGGAAGACAGTCTGACAAACAGTCTGAATTGAATCTTCCTTTTTACATTGAAACATTACCTACCATGGTTTGTATGTGAAACAGACAATGATGATTTACTGAACCAAGATGTAGTTTTTACCTTGCTGTATCTAGCACACTCTGACCAAACCCTTCTCTCAAGCACTAACAATTCCATAATGAGATTTCCTGTAAGGTTAATGATCACAAGAAGTCAGGATTACATAATGCCATGAAAAAATATACACAACATTGTTTCCTCATATTCCCATTCTGCAAGAAAAATGAAGGTTAAGAGTATTCACTATCCTGAGTTTGAAACTCAAGAGCTGAGATCACACTGCTTACTATATATGATTTGGTAAACTCAAAGCAGAGCTTCTATCAAACTCCACTGAAGCCATGAACACTCAGTACTCTTAACCATCAGATAAATACTTCCTGTCATAATTTTTAAATTTTAGAAGCCCTGATTAACACATATATTTGAAGATTTTCTTTCAATCATTTCAGCTTCTTTATGATCAGACATAAACTGTCAGGGGCAGGGAAAAAAATTTCTTTGAGTGAAGTGTTATCATTGTCCTACATAACAGATCACCTCCATTTTCTAATATTCTCCATTGTGTCCATCACATTATTTTAATCTTCTGGAATGCAGCTATGTCCTGGCACAGAACTACTGCTTTAACATGTTAAATCTCTTACACTGAATGAACTAAAAGAAATAAGGGTCTAATGTACAAGAAGCCTCAGAATATTCACTTGTTGAAGAACACAGTCAATATTTTCTTAAATACTTTGTCTTCTTCTTCCAAACACTCTATGACAATGTCTGACATTCATTCAGAAAGATGTAAGACTCTATTATAGAAAAAATAACTAAGAAGAAATTACTATATAAGTATCCTCTCCCCAGAAGCCTTTCTACAGTTCTTACAGAAAGATATCTAATTTTCAGATGCATAGCATGTTTCATGAAATTTTCCACCCACTTTTTTTAAAGTTTATAATGCACATTTGAATTCATTGACTTTTCTGTATTTCATGACCATATATCAACACAAGACCAAATTTTAAAATTTAAAATGATTGCACACATTTCTGGGAATAGAAAGAACTTCTCAGCAAGACACAGACAGATATCAAGTCTGTTTGCAAAAGAACTAAACTGCTTTATTAGCTGATCAGAGCCACCCAGTCTTAAGGTTAATGTTTACTTGTCATCTCTGCACCTCACCAACTGTTTTTGTAAAGAATCAGCTGCATCTAAAAACTGACATATAACACCTTGTGGAATGTTTTTCCCCCAGTGAAGTTGGTAAGCATTTACCAAATACATCACGAGACAGAATATAGTCTTAGGAGAGTTAATTTAGCCTGTCCTAACTGTGTTAGAGAATATTACATTTCAGTGGCAAAATCTCTGTGCATTAAATTATGCAAATAAGTTAGGAAAAGTAATTTAGAATAGAGAGAAGTAGTTCCACAGCTACAAGCTGTGTAATTAGATCTGTACTCTGAAGTTCAAAGCTAGCTCTGGTGTATATAGCCCTAGTGCTGAAAGTGTTTGCTGCTGCTCTCCTGAAACCAAAGCTTTTAAATAATAAAAAATACACAAGAAAGGAGAAAGCAAATGTCTCTAGCTAGGTTACCTCCCCAGAATTTTCTTAAAGTAGCAACAAATCAAACATTGTCACTGAAGACTTTGATTAAAATTCACAACTTGCATTCCCCAAGTGTTGCATATTCCAGGTGGTAATCTTTCTGAGATGTTAGTGCATCATCAAAGCACTGAAATGTGGTCTGTTATTCAAAATACCCACGAGTACTAGTCCTTTTAACAGAGACATGTAACTAGATGCTAGTAGACAGATTTTAAGTTAGACTTATATTTTATATTTAGTTACTCTTTCAAGTGTCTTTCCCTTTTGTTATTAAATACTCATCACTTGAGTGCTTTATTTGTTTTACTTAACACTTCTCCTTGAGGACAAAAGACCTAGGTTTTTACTGCCCACTTTGCAACACATCTTTTAAAGTAGTGATGATTAAAGAATTTACTTCATGCAATCTTGATATTAATTAGTTTAGAGACCAGTATATATTATTTTATTTAGCTTCCAAATATTGTTTGGCTTCACCCAGTTAAATCATTCCATGTTCTTTTAGGTCATACCCAGTTCTTGACATGGGTATTACTTCTACTGAGAATGAACAGTTAAGGCCACGGATCAATAGATCAAATCTATCCAACTGTTACATCCTTTAAGGTCAGCATGAAACCTCCTTCAAGATTTTGCAAAGCCCAGTTCCTAATGAGCAACACTTCTTCCCAAGGAGCACTGCCTGAATCTATTTATTTTGAAAACATCATCATTTGCACCTCATTAAATAGAACCATCTCCTAGACTAAGTACAACTCAATGTCTAGTCTCATTCTGAGGAATAATAAAATTGTTTCTCTTACACTGTGATTTCTCCCCAGCTTCTCAGATCCCGTTCAAAATTCCAGTGCCTCACATTTACAGAATGAAAAGTATATTCTGTGCAAAATAGAAATCAAGCCAACACACATTCATTGCTCACTAATAGCTCTTCATGAAAAATGCAAAACCAGAATGTCTTGATTACTAGACCTAAATAACAGCATGACAGTGTATAAACATGATTGTTCCTTCCTCTCACAAATATCACAAAAACTTATGAAGATCACCCTGCAGAACTCATAACTAAACAACCAGAAAGTATGTGGAATAAGAATTTTTATGGTGTCCTGTACTAAAGGTTAAAAAATTTAATTTTATTTCTTTTATTTTAGCAGATTTTTGGATTATGCATATTAAAGTATTTTCACACATTACAGACCACCATGGGACTGGAAAAAAATACACAGGCTTGTGTCACCAAAACAACAGGAAAAAAATGAATATTTTCTAATTATTTTAATTACTTCTATTACATCTTATATTTAAAATAAATATTGATACATTCTGCATGTGTATTAAGATCTTTTACTCTACGGAAAACTGAAGGATTACTAAGCTGTCTACAAAGTAGTTCTAAGGAGACAATTTATACATCCTTTGCTTTGGGTTGAAAATTCTTCATAAGATAAAAGCAGACTGCGTTTATTCATCATACAAAATTAAATAATGTGCATTAGAATACAGGAATTTTCATTTAAGCTTGAGGGTTCAAAAATGTCCCAAAAAATCCAGCAAGAGTCAACATTAAAATGTCCTGTACTTTCAAATGAAACATTCAGCAAACTCTGCTAAGAGCAGAGCTACACAGTATCATATAATATTTTAATAGAAAATATTAACTATTAACAGCAAAGAAATATATAATGCTGCACCAGCTAATCAGTAGTGTAATGTGATATATTTTGAATTCAATAGGTAACCATTAATTGCAAACTCTGCTGAATTAATTTTGATCATCCTTGTTTAAACAAAACCTAGGATTTAAAAAAAAAAAACAACCTCTGCAGAATATAATTGATAAAAATGAATAAATTTAACAGCTATTTAACTACATTTCTATTTAGATATATTGCCTTTTAAGGATAATAACTCCTATTTAGTTGACAGATACTTTTACTATCATAATTTGCACGTGCTCATTTACTAATCTGTAATAATACAACTTTTAAAGACATCTGTCCTATAATTTCAATTTTTATATTTCTTTTAATGCTTCCTTTTAATGTCTGAGTTTTATCTTTGAGGTTTTTTTTAATACATCTTGGCCTTAAGCCACCTTTGCTTGATTTCATGCACATCATGGACTGCTGTTTAGCTTGGCAGATGTGATCCCTGAAAATCAACCCGTTCTCCTGAACCACCTGCCATAGGATTCTTCCAAGCAAATACCTGAAGAGGCCAAACTGCTCTCCTCAAGCCAAGGGCTGTGGTCTAGCTTTTTGTTTTCATTGGATCATAGAGTGTTAGGGGTTGGAAGTGACCTCTGGAGATCATCGGTCACTCTCTCAGTAAACAATTTCTTCCTAATATCTAATCTAAACCTCCCCTGATGCAATTTGAGGTCATTTCCTCTCATTCATTAGTAGAACCTCATTATTAGAACCTTATTAGTAATTTGGGAGAAGAGACCAGCCTTGCTCCAACCTCCTTTTAGGTAGTTTCAGAGAGCAACGAGGTCTTCTCTCAGTCTCATCTAACTAAACAATCCCAGTTCCCTCAGCCACTCTTTATAAAGCAATTATCCTCATCATCCATCCCTAGGCAGAGCTCCAGGTATCCCTGCTGTGCTCTCACATATAAGCAAATTTCTTGCTGTCCTGGCCTGATCCTGCTCAAGATCCTCTTTCCACCCAATGCAGCACTCAGTTGTGAGCTATCCATCACATCTCTGATCTCAGTGTGACCTCAGCTCAGAAACTGGAAACCCCCAATATCTCCTTTTTTGTTCCATATGCCTCATGTAATAGGCATTTCAGAGAGGCATCCACTTATGCTCATGCAAGACAATACTTTCTTACACAAAACAAGAGATATAGGGGTTTGATGTCATTCAAAGCTATGGATAAAACAGTTCCAGACTCCTAAGTTTAAAACTACAGCATTAAAATAGTTGACTCTGATGGTATCAGACATTTACACTGAAGATCAGTTAGTGTGTGCAGCAGCACTAATGAGAGGATGCTTCTCAGTAAAAAGTACTTGCCAATATAAAATGTCATGACTCTTGCCTTATACCTCTACAACAGTTACACACATTTTCCACTAATGTATGCTGATTGGTTTCTCTGATTTAATTTACACTAGGAAGTTCTAAATCATTAATTACTTTAAAAAGTGCAAGCACTTGTCTTATGATCTTGTTTTATTGTATTTTGAATTATATGAGATGATCTATAAAATAAATGCTCCATTATGGAATCAATGATTAAATATGGATTCTAGACACTAAAGGAAACCAGTTTCAGAACAGTATAATAGGATCTATGGTATCTTTAATTTGTAGCATTAGCAAATTATATGACAAAATGCAGAGGTAATTGAAGAGAGTTAAAATTAAAGTAGAGGGCAAATTATTCAATAAGACAAACAATAGTGACTTCTACAGGTAGTAGAAATTATTCTGAATTTTAATTGACAGGGCAGAAATAGAAATAGCTATATCTATTCTTGTCTAGAAAATTAAACAAGAATAGCTAGTCTATTACTATGCAAATATATGTCATTAGGCAGTTAGCAGTTACATTTTTGTGGATGCCAATGGACTCAAACAGCAGTTATTATTTAAAATTATAAGCATCTTTTCAGTGCTTTTTTTTTTTAGAAAAACAAGATCATGCAATAATGTGTTTCAAGCATTTCCCTGTCCTATTCTGACATTAACTATTTTGATATATAAATATTTCTACATTATCATAAGTTATAGTTTTGACAAATATCAGTCCAGAATAAGAGTTACCATGTATACTGCATCTCTTCTTATGTTGCCAAAACTATTACATGCATACAATGCACATTATGAGAAAATAACCCAAGTTATTTTTTATATAACCCAAGTTTCTATGTCATTAAAAAACTGAAGAACTGCCTTGATGTATAAGGAATGTTTTTAATATGAAATCTAATGAATTTATGAAGAATTTGAGTGGTGAAAGAGTAAACTGTACCAAAACTATTAGAATATCCCTTATATGTCTAGCCTTTCTCAAGATATCATCTCAATTAAAATATTATAAATAACTCAAGATCAAATAAGATTATACAAGTGTAACTTATTCTGGAGTCAACTCTTCAGTAACTACAAAGAAAACTATCAACATCAAAGCACTACATATGTGAGAAGTCTCACACTCTGGAAAGTGAATATAAGTCTAAACTTGAAGGGCACTTCCTAATACATCTTAGTGTCTTAATAAAGAATATTTATTTCCCGTCTCCATGAGTTCCTCAAAATAAAATTTCTATAGCATTCTGCATTACTTTATATTTAAATTAAAACCCACTAATGACATTACTACCAGATTCTCTGGTAACAGCTGCTAAAAGGCCTGGGATATGTGACAGGCATAGAATCTTGGTGGACAGTAGTTATCATGCCACATTTTGAATAATTTAAAGAATTTCTGTCACTAATTAGGAAGTTTATTAGTTGATACTATCTATTATCTATTAGGACTCAGGTCTATTCCTTTCAGGGCTATAGAGGCAAGAATTTTCAAAAGCTTTGTACCACTGTCAATCCTTAATGTGTTTCCTGGAATATCTTTTATTCTTGCCATTAAATTCTTAATGAAGAAACAGTATGAAGTTGACAGGGACTCAGACACTTAACTTCCCACAATCTTCTAGACCATTAATGGCCTGCAGTTCCACATTTAAAAACAGCTTTTAGCACAGAGCTAGCAAAACTCATTGTATTAGGCTGCAAACTGGTCAAGCTTTCTCCACCATAAATCTGTAACTTGATGCTTAGGTCATCCAAAAAAGGCTAGCTGACTCCAGATGTAACTATTATTTTATTTAACTATATTTTAGGCTACAAGAAGTTTCTAATTTTGAATTAATTTTTTTGTTTGTTTAATTATTCAATGTACATTCATAATATCAGAAGATTAATAATTCTAAATAGTAGCCCTTGGTAACTTAAACAGTTGTATTACCAATACTGACATAATCATGCAGCCATGCAAGACTACAGACAAACTGAACACCTTGTACTCATAATTAATGACAAGCTATTAAATTGGTGCTTCTGGCATACATAAATTCATCCTGAACACCAAGTAGATATACAACCCAAGTACAAGTTTTTATGTAAATAAAAAAATAGAAGCAAAAATGAGCACAAGACACAGAAACATTTAGGCTACCTAATTGAAAAATAATGGGTTATTATATCTATATTGCTATAGTATCAGTTTTCAGCAATTTCCTGAACTATTCATGTAGGCAGCTAAGAATTTATTAAATGTTTAAAGCCAAACAGATTTCACCACAAAACAGAAAGGCAAACAGTACATACATACTCTTTGACAATCACATGAAACATCTAGTATATAACATTTTTTTAAGCATATCTTCTACAAAGCACACCAATACAATATTTTTAATTAAAGATACAAAGTTTCATGTATTTAGGCAAAAGATTATGTTAACTACTTTATCCCTAAAATTGCAGAACGTAGTTTTTGTGGAAATGAAGTGCATAAAAAAAAGATGAAGATGCAGAAGAAAAAATAGTTCACTATCACTGTGTTAGTCTGGGATTTTAAGAAACCATACATATAAATGGACCCTAATTTTGCAAAAAAAAGAAAAAGGAATTTTACAGAAAACTATCTGAAGAATTCAAGTTTTCCCTTAATCAGCTGACACAAATAATTTCTAAAATGATCAGCCATAAATCAGGTATCCTGCTGGAGCACTTTACCTGCTGTATTGGTGTATTTTTACACACCTCCATGCATATGTGTGTGTATAGCTGCAATATATACACATATATATGCAAATAAGCTACAACAAGTGATGAAATAGGAATATTCTGTACAGATACATTTACAAAACCTCAGACTGAAAAACAATTTAGGCTATAAGGTGGAAGTCTGGAAAGAACCCCCAATATAGATGAAGAATACATTTGAACAAATCTGATAGCTCAGAGTTACTTGTCCAAAGTGTGCTACAAACACTATTTCATCCAGTAAAAACACTAGGACAAGCTTAATCCTCAAGGTACTAAGTTCCAGAGAGACCACTGAAGAAAATATTGTTTTATTAAATCTTATCTCATGACACAGCTATAAAAGCATTGTCAACAGTTGCAGTAACTAAGCTTATTAAACTTTTATCTTCACACAGCTTCTGCAACCAAATAACAGCTGGAAAACTGATAATGAAGAAATATAATCCATCATTTTTACAGACGAAATTAATACCTGTCAAATTCACTGCTGACAATTTAATATAATAGATTTAAAATAGCTATGCTGTTTCTTTTTTTTTGGTTTAACACAGCATTGTAAGAAAATCAATACACTTCTTAGTACTGCAAAGTTTAAGTCAATTTATATAAACAGAAAACAATTACAGAAAAAGTGAATGCTTGATGTGAAATATATAACACAGAACCAGGTTTGACTCTGTAACTTCGGGTGTAATCTGTTTCTGCTATGTGACATAAAAAATCCTGATTTGAAAGAATCAAGTGCTAAAAAATGTTTGCAAGGTGATGCTAAGGAGACTAAGGATAGATGAGGGGAGGGCAGTGGATGTGGCATTTCTCTACTTCAGCATGTCTTTTGATACTGTCTCCCAGGGGATCCTCCCAGCCAGGCTTAAGAAGTGTGGATTGAGGTGGATTGGGAACTGGCTGAAGGACAGAGTCTTGGTCCACCAAGATGATGAAGGGAGTGGAGCATCTCCCTTATTATGGGTGTTAAAATGCTGCAGCAAGTCAGTTTTCCTTCCTGTGGGCAAGTGAAGGTTCTCACCAAGCTGTGACCTTGCTGGCATTGGTTTGTAAAACAGTAGAAGGATGTTTTGACTCTGGGTGTTGTGGCACCCCAGCC
>JAOEGS010018103.1:75121-92300 GCA_025447755.1 Corythornis vintsioides | reverse complement strand
CTCCAGGCTCAAGAGCCCCAGCTCTCTCAGCCTCTCCTCAGCAGGGAGATCTCCACTCCCTTCAGCATCTTGGTGCCTTGTGCTGGACTCTCTCCAGTAAATCTCTGTCTTTTCTGAACTGGGGTGCCCAGCACTGGACACAGTATTCCATCACTTCCTTGTCTGGGTACAACATGGGGCTGTCAATCTCCCCACGTTGCTCAAGCCCTAATATGTGTATGGAGAGGGCAGCAACCCACATCTGCTGCTGCCTGTGAGTGGGGTCAGGCATGTGAGAGCTGGGAACACCTGGGGATTAGGATCAATACTCTGCCCCTTTGATGGACCCTGGGGGAGCTTTGCCCCTCTCAGCTGCCTGCACTGAGCTGCACTTACACCCAGGGCATCCTCCACTGGCTGCCCAAAAGAAGCATCTCTGTGCCCTTTGCATTTCACAGCAAGGAATTCTCCAAGCCCCGTGGTTTCCCTTCGGGAGGATTTAAACAAATCCTTTCCACAGACATCCAGGTGTGATTTAAAGACCAATAGACTCTTCAGCACAGCAAAAAATACATTACTTGCCATGGAGAAGCTGAAGTGCTATCACACTAAGAGAACCAAATTGCCATACCTGTTAGTGTACAGCTGTTTTCCTCAGATAATGGGTTTTATCTTCAGCAAATTTGATGGTTTGTTATAAAATAATGTTAAGCACAATGAAAAAATAAGCAGCTGGTGTGTTTTCTTGTTAGAAAAAAAAATAAAAGCCATTAAAATGGTAAGCATCAAACCAGCAGAGCACTGCTATCGATAAACCAGTTATATTTTTTCTAATAAATATTTGTAGGTGATGTATTTGGAATGTATCAATTATTTATCTCCCATAGGGTCGAGATGTGCACTTTAATAAAACGCAGAAAGGTTTTTAATTTTTTTGAACAATAAATGCAATTGATTTTGTGACTAGCATGAAGAATAGATTGACTCTAATGTCTTTTTTCCAGTAGTATTTTCTACTGTTTTACGCAGAAATCTTCAGTTTAATAGATTTTTAAAAAATATTCTACTAAAATGGTCAGAGAGATGGATAAATCTCATTAACTCAAAATTCTTCATTTGCTATATGCAAAGATGTAAAGATTATCATTATCTTTCCTTTCATCTGAATTACGGTGTTTGTCATGTTTATTTGTTCTGGATTTTCATAAACATTTAAGGTCATTAATAATTTAGAAAAGACGTTTAATTTTCATGTAATGAATTCACACAGGCAAAATAAATATGCAGGGTAAGTAGCCCGTGTGTCTAGTAGCTATTAAACTTTACTCTCTCTGCTCATACCCAGCTGAAATATGTGAACAGGCAAGAACAGCCTCTCACCTTAACACCTTCTTTCAGCCCGGGGAGTTAAGTCTAATTTATATCTGTGCCTTTCAGCAGCAGCAGGCACAGTTCCAGTGGTGCCATTGAAATTGCTCCTTACTTGGAGTGCAGCCTCTCTGAGCACTGTCACGTCAGCCTGGCTGATGAGCTCAGCTCATCACAGGGGCTCTGCTGGTTTCCCTGAGCCTCCCATCACCAATCAGAGCCAACAGCAGAAGATTACAGCAAAGGGGCAGGCAGATGATGACAATTCCCCAGTGAAAAACCTCTGGTGGTGCAGGGAATTCCTACCTGTTTATAGTCTTAGTTGGCTTTTCTCCCAAGAGTTTGCTGGATCTCAGCTGGACCAATGGAAGCTTTATATTGGTGTCTTCACCTGGAGACACAGGACATGTGCAGAGGACATATTGCTTCAGTTAGCTTTGATTAAAGCTTAGATGGGTGCAATTTAGGTTTGCACATGGTCTATCCCTATGCTTGACATTTTAAGCTTATGGTAGGAAAGACTCCATGCACGAATTCCAGAATTAAACATGATTGCAATTTTAGCTCTGAAATTGCCAGCTCTGTGTGCTTAAGATTTAACTTGAAATTTTCTTTGTCACTGTCAATGGCAAATGACATCTTGGCCTTAAATACCAGTTCAGAATTTCCTCTTTTTTTCTTTGCATATAATATGATCTCAGGTTCAAGCTTCAGTATTTGGTACACCCTTGTAATGGCAGTGCTTGACAACTTGGGTCTAGATGTTTCCTTTATTATTCCTTCTTCTTTTTTCTCTTCTCTTTTTTTTTTTTTTTTTTTTTCTTTTTTCACATGCTGACTTGTGGATGCAGAAAAGCCATGATGCATACCAACAGAAATTTGCCCTCATGTGATCCTCCCTGTCACAGTCAGCATTTTCCTTGTGCCACTCCCAACCTGCCTCCACATTCCTGGTGAGTCTCAGTGCTTAGCATGAGACTGAAGCATCTCCACCCCAGTTCCCCAGCTTTCTTCGTCTGACAGCAAAGTTTTCAAGTGTTAAGATAAATTTTCAGCCCTCCTTCCTTGTAATGATTCCATTCTGCCCCCATTCTGAAGCTGCATTCAAGCTGCCTTCAGGGCTTGAGCCCTGCAGGATTTCTCAGAAATTAATTCAATATACTTGAATCAAGAAAAGATTTCCTGGCTAATTACTGAGTTGGGTTCAATACTGGGTTTGTACATTGTCACAGTTCAGGGTCAGGGCAGCCCCCAGACTGATAACAGATGCTCTCTTTTAACCACCCTCCCTCCCCAAAGGGGAAGAGAAAGGGAATAAGGAAGAGAGACTTAGTGGTTAGAAAAGGAAACTAGAACAGCTTTAATGAGAAAGACAATAATAATAATAATAATAATAAATGGAATATATACAAATATATATATAAATAAAACAGTACCAAATCCCCCTGCTGGTAATTACACCACCATCACTGGGAGAGTCCCAGGCTGGGCCCCACAGCAACTGGGAGCTGTGTTCAGGAGCTGGATTCTGGCACCAGGGTCAGGAATACACAGGTTGGGATGGAAGAAAGAATGGAGAGAGTCCTCTTTGGTGCTCTGAGGGGGAGAGCCCCCCAAGAGAAGAAGAATGCCAATGAACAACTTGAGCCAAGAGCCACAGAGAACCTCCAGATCTCAGAGTTTGATGTGTTGACTATGACATCAATGGGATGGAATACTTTCACTTTTTGCACCCTCCAATGTGGTGCACAAGATCCAGCAGTGTCTGCACTGCAAGGCTCAGGAGGTTGTGGTTCAGAGCAGGTTTTTTTGACATTTAAAAGGTGTATCAGCTGACTGCCTTCTAGCTGTGAAGGAGAGAGCTGTCAGCACAGGCTAAGATCTACAGGCTTGCACTTTACCCTGACCCCGTGGGAAGGCACTGGCTAATGAATTGGATGATTAACATGTCCACCTGTCTCAGAACAGGGAAGAGCAGTTAATGAAGTGCAGGGAGACACAAGAGAGCAGGGATGGCCACACACAGGCTGGACCAGTTCAAGGTTTGTGCAACCCCTGTTCTGCCCTGGTGACCAGAGCAGAAGCAATGGAAAAGCCTAACTCAATAAAAGCAGTCATTTCAAAACACACCTTCACTAAGAATTTTGTTTTTCTAAAGGAAGGTGATTTTGTTCTTTCCTGCCTTCTGACTGGGCAAAGCCCTGATACATCTGATCAAAATGAGAAGTTTCTATGCAAATAAATACTTGGCTACTAATGGCTTCACTGATATTAGACCCAAAGCAAGGAGAAAAGTGGCAGCAATCACAGCCCTGCATCACTGCTGCCCCTTTCAGTATTGCTTTTCCACCAGCTTCTCCTAGAAATGCACTGGTGACACAGTGAACAGCATTCTCTATACAGATTTCACAGTTCTTTGTGTCAAAATCATGGACAGATCATTCCTGCCTGGATCTTCAGAGGACAACTGCTCTGGTGATGCCTGGGTGTTCAGAATTGAGCTGAGGTCCATCCTATTCTGGGTCCCAGGCCAGCCAGGGCCTGCCTGCAGTTCAGTGACATGGTTTCTATTCTGAATTCTTCCCCTCTCTTCCTGAAGACATCATTGCTTTGCTGCAGAAGCCCTCTGTAGAAAGCCAATTTAGGGAACAGAGAGAAGCCAGCTTAATTGATCAAAATGTCATCTACTTATATATTCCTTTAGCTTCTAAAAATTAAGATGAATATTGTGTGTGTTTTAGATTGAAATAGACCATTTAATACCAAACCAATAATAGCTGAAGACTAAATATTCAGCCCAGGGTGTCCATGTGTGGTACAGTATTGAGCAAAGATTGAATGAAATAACAAAGTTGAAGCAGTCAGAATCAATACTGAGGAGGTTTCCTTTCGACTGGAGCTATTTAACTCCAGCCAGATATCATTGAGGTTGAAAAACAAATTGCACAGAAATGTGGGAAAGACACAAGGGCATGAATTTTCAGGTCTCTCTATTAGCAAAGATGAAACTTTATACCATGGCTGAACAGTGGCTAGCAAATGACCCACAGCCAGCTCTTTGCTGGTGCACTGCATAAACAGTGTCCTGGGGAGTGCAAGTGTCAGATTTCTGCCTCAGAAGGAGCAACAGCAGCCAAGAGGAGGAATGGGAACTGTTTACAGCCCAGATAGGGAGACTGACCCCCTGTGTGCACTTTGTTCCTGTACTGAGAGGATCCAGTGGGAAGCCAAGAGGCAGGATCATCTCACTAAATCCTTCATCAAGCCCAGCCTGGAAATCTTTAGCTTTAATTTGAATTTGGACAGATTTGCAATCCAGTTCCAGTATAGGTGGGGTCCAAGGCCAGATAAAGGAGGTGCCAGGTATTCATTTAGCCCTTAATGTTCACTGTACTGGCAGTCATGACTGGAGTAAATGTTTAAACTAGGCATAATTTTTCTCCTTAAATATTGCCTGGAGAGCAGATACTGCCTCTTATAGTACCTTGCTTTCTGGATTCTGCCACCATTCCCATCAGAGTGGGCCCACTGAGCTGGCTCTGTCATTGTGTGCTTTCCCATGCTTTCTAGATGCTACAGAAAATACACTTCTTTGAGGTTGAACATCATTTCTACCCCATAGCTACTGTATTTGGAGACATTTGCAGACAGGTAGTGACAACTCGTGAGGGAAAAGGTCTAGCAGATACACCAGTGCTGGTTCCAAGGTTAGTGCTGTGCAGGATGGTGCTCAAGGAAGCAAGTTTTACAATGGGCCCTCCACTGTGCCACTTAAATGTGCACAGAGACAGGCGGATTAAATGTTAAAGACTACTTTCTGCTTGGGAGATAAGTTGGCTATTTACCTGTAAACTGACTGTGGGTAGGTGAAAGGAGCCTTTAGCTTCATGCTAAAGACCTCTCTTTAGACAACAAAAAGACCCATAAGGTCTTGTGACTGGAAAATAACATACACAAAAAAATTAAAACACGAATAAGGTTAAAAGGGAGATGGCAATATTTATAAGTATACTACTTGGGAAGTGCCATTTGGTTTGAAAAGGTGGCTGTGGTATCTCCCATAATTTCCACTAAAAGAGCATTCAGCTTCTAACTGGATTCAGTTTCCAGACATTGGATGTCTTGTGGAAGTGACCTGGAGACAGAGTGTCACTAGGTAGCAGGTTCATTTCTAAATGGAATGTGTATGTCTAAAGATGATGCACTATAAACTGAAAAAAAAAAAGTGCAACAATTGCTTTAACCTGGCTGAAGAGGTGGAGATTATGCTAATGAGCATTTCTGGGTTTAAAGCCTTTTTACCACTGAGACAAGCACAGCAATCCCATATCCATTCCCCACTGTTGCAGGGGTGATTCCTGCTGAGAGTGACATTTCTTCAATGTCACAGAGAAATTTGGTTCCAGAAACCTTTAAAGTGCATCTTTTTTCTGTCACATGACTGATCTTTTTTATTTTCTTTCCCAGGTTTCATTGTGCAGCCTGTTGGTCAGAAAGATCACATCAATTCAAAATCAGATCATTTTGGAACCTGCTCAGAAGCTTCTCCTTCCATGCCACCACCAGATCTACAGTTCTTAGGACCACTAACTCTCACTCCTTTTCTCTTTACAAAGCAAAGAGTTTTCTGTATCCTGAAGATGGAGTGAAGCCTCATGATGAACCCATGTTCATTTGTGGAGGGTATCCAGGAGCTATGACATAGGACATCAGTACAGACCATCAGACAAAGAAACAAAGTGAAGAAAGGGAGGGATGGATGGAGAGACTGAGCTGGTGTACACCAGGTTAACCATCCTCCCTCAAATCACAGACTCACAGCATCACATAATGTCAGGGGTTGGAAGGGAGCTAGAAGATCATCTAGTCCAACCCCCCTGCCAGAACAGGGGCACCTAGACCAAGTCACCCAGGAATGAATTCATGAAAGGTAGGTATGGACAATCCATGCTCGGATAGTTAGGGAAAGAGCATCTGAAATCGTATTCCACTCCTGTGAATATTTGAGTCCAAGGGACACCCCCTAGTGATGAGTTTCCACATCAGCAGCACCTGCCAGCAGCTCCAAGACTTTAGTCTTCTTAAGTGCATTCCAACCCTAAGAAGCACCTGGAAAAAGAGGTGATCATCATTCTGAATGAGTACACAAAAGTCCACGGGATGAAGTAAGCAGCAGCTTATGGGAGATGTGGGTTAACAGCCAATCTTGTTGGCAGGACCTACAGAAAGAAGACTGAGTAAGAAGGGGATGAATCCCTTGGTGATCACAAGGTAACACTGAATCTCAGGGGATCCTGCACTGCAGAATACCTCGTGTAATAGAGGAAACATCAAAGCTGACTGCAGTGGTGTGGGGATTGCAGCACCACCAGGCTGGGCTGTCTTTGAGTGTCTGGAAAAAACACAGAAGGCAGCTTTGAAAAATACATCGTTCTCCTGTTGGTGCTTCCCAGAGTAGGAGCTGGAGTGGGAGAAAGAGACCAGCAAGAGGAGAGAAAGGGCTGTGCTTAAATCAGTCCTTTCAATCAATCCTAGATGGCTCTGAGGACACCAGACACAGGGGTTTGTCACTGTATTCACCCAGCAGAACATGTGTCATTAATACAAATCACCCTAACCAAAATAGCTATATTCATAAAAAGCCCCAAAACTTCAAGGAGGCAGTTTGATAGCTTATCTTCTTGAAAAGTAGCTCACCTGGGCCAGGTAATTTGCAAATGCCATTAGCCCAGCAGGGTTCAGGAGTTTTCTGATTTTGCCAATGTACCTTTTATTTGGTAATGTGGTGTGGAAGAGGAATAAATCCCCCCAGCCTGTCACTCTGTAGATACACATTGCACCCAGTTCAATTGTTCTAGCTTTCTGCCAAGTGGCAGACTTGCCAGCTAGAGACAACAATGTTTAATTTATGAAGGGCTGACTTTTAATCAGTTTTTTATTGTTTGTTCCAGCAATAGATCAGTTTAATGGCAGTCGAAAAAATGCACCATAAGCAAATCTCACACATGCCATTCTTCTCCCCGTTAGATGTCTCACATCAGAAGTTTGACATCAGTGCATGCTGGGATACAGGCAACCTGTGAAACTCAGTGTTTAAAATAAATGACCAAGCTGCAGTTCTGATGGTGTTTGTGGGTTGGCGGATACTGCTGCAATAAGGGCAGATTTATAGATAAATCTGTATTCAGAGCCTTCTCACACTGAATCATGAGATTCCTTTTTATAACTGAGAAAGCAGACACGATTGCTGTGCACCTCCCTCAAGCTTGGTCACAGAGCTGGTGGTGGATCCTTGTCTTCTAGCATCAGCTTTGCCATGCTTTAGTGGAAAGGACCTGTGCTGACACCCCTGGTAAGTCCTTGGCTTTTTTTTTCCATACGTGGGACTCCAGCTACAAGAAACACATTCAATCTCTCTCCAAACACACTGAATTCCCAATATCTTCAGTGGAAACTTGGCCCAACCACCTCATCATGGTAATAAAATTCTATTGCTTGGGCAGAACTGTAGAGAAGAGTGATGAGCCCTGGCTAAGGTCATTTATTTTGCAGTCAAAGGAAGATACATGAAACACATTTACTGCTCCATTTGTCAGGACTATTTTCAGCTGTTGAAAGATGTAAAAGGTTTGGGTCTGGATCCAGCCTGAGAGTGGAGGGTTTGGCCCAGCCTCCATCTGTTTTTTGAGAGGCACTCTCTGAAAATGAGGAATTAGTTGAATCGAATCTTGTGTGACACTAAAGCAAATCTGAAAAGAGAGATTATTACCACTGCACGCACAGGCAATGAGAACTGAGAGTCCTCATTACTTTGCAGAGCTGTATGAGTTGCCTTGGTTACTTTTCTTCTCTTCCATGGTTATAGATGTATTCATGTCTGTCCTTGGCTCTCAGGGTGATGCTAGAATAATTGTTTCATGGATAGCAAAATGGTGGTCAGCTTCCCAACCAGTGGCAAGATAAATGCAGTGATGACTCTGAAGAAATTCAGCAGAGACAATATAATAAAATATATTTTATCAAGGAGCAAACATCTCCCAACAGATTTCTTCTGTGGTGAATAAACAGCCACATTAGACAGTTGGGTTATGCTGATTGTGGCTGTGGTGAAATCAACACGTTTCACTACAGCAGGATGTAACCCCAGGTCAGGGAGATGGTGAACAGGCTGAACTCATCCAAATTATGATTATACCAGAGGCTGCATCCAAGGGGATGGCAAGATAAGACTGAAGTGTTTGCAGCAGCAAATGAGTAGGGACAGTGCACCCCTAGAGAGGTGCATGATTTCTCAGTCTGTGATTCCTTATTTGTTTGAAGTTTAATTACTGCCTTTATCTTACCTAAAATGGCATCAAAGGTTTAGCTGCTCAGAGAGGAGGCTGGTGAAAACAAGGCAGAGCTCTAAAGTACATCAGTACTTCAGGGCTATCCCTCTGGTTTTCTGAAGGGACTTCATATCTGATACTTAAAGGTACCAAGAACTGAAGAGTTGCAGTTGGTGCATAAATACGTTTGGAAAAGATGCACCTGTCTGCATGAGAGACCCATAGAAAGTAGGGCTGGAACAGATATGAAGTGATCACCTCTTCTACCTCCCTCACTTGAGGAAACATGGCTTTCAGGAGATGTGCTGTAGAAATGATGCTGTTCCTAGAAGCCTCCAGCAATGGAAACTCTAGCAAACCCAGGAAAAATATATAGCAGTGTTTAAGTATTCTCACACTAAAAAGACTTTTCTTAATAACTAACCTGAATTTCCCTAACTGTGATTTAATTACCCCATCTTCTAAGCAGAATGAACATGCAGAACAAATTATTCTCTTCCTCTTCACAGAAACCTTTTATGTAACTGCAGACTATTATGTTTCCCCTAATTCTTCTCTTGACTAAATGCCTCCAATTATTTCAGCCTTTCTTTGCAGGTTGCCTCTAATCATTCTCATTCTCGCTGCTCAACTTTTTCATTCATCCTTCTTGAACTGCACCACTCCACACCACACCCCACAGTATTTGCCTCGTTTTGCATTGCCATGCTCAGCTCATGACACTCAAGTCCTTTTCCACAGCACCATGTGCAGCCAAGTAACTCTCTGTTTGGTCTTGATGCAGTTGCACATCTAAATGCAGACTCCTCAATTGCCTTTCTTGAAGTTCATGATGTGTTTTCCAGAGAATTTCTCTGATTTTTCAAGATCCTTCAGAATTCCAGCCCTGCCCTCCAAAATGCTGCTGGCCCTCTCATCCATGAGGCAAGAGCAGAGCTTGTGTGTTGGCAGTCTCTGGTAGTGCACCAGTCCACTGCAAAACAGCCAAGCATAAACTTTCTCATGATGAAGACAGTCAAGCATGGGAGCAGTTTGGCATGGGCAAGTTGTGTAGTCTCCATCCTGGAAGGTCTTTGAGACTGGGATGGATAAGATCCTGAGAAACCTGGCCCAAACTCAGAGCTCACCTTGCTTTGTGCAGGTGGCTTCAACACATCTTTGACTGGATGCTTTCCTGTGTGACATGCTCAAGGTGATCCTGCTTTGGCAGGGGGGTTGGACTCGATCTCCGGAGGTCCCCCCCTACTCCTAATGTTCTATGATTCTGTGACTAACAGATGCTGCTCCTGTGGGAAGACACACTAGACCAAAATAATCTCTAGAACCAGCCATGGGAAGTCCTCAGCTCCATGCAGAAGAACCATGAAGTAGAGATATGGTACTGTAGGGTCTGCAGACTCTGGGCAGCCTCACTACTTGGATGCAAAGGAGCTGAGATTTCCATACTTCCATGTTTTTCAAGGCACGTGCCAAGCAGTTTATCCCAGAATTAAGGACTCAGGAAAACACTTGCCCTTAGTCAATAAAACAGACTCTGGTGGAATTCCATGATACACAGCTCAGGATCCTGGAGCACAGCATTCTCATGGACCAGGTAACCTGAAAACCTCAGGGTATGAGCTCTTACCAGCTCACATCTTCTTGTTGTACAACTGGAAGCTTTGAGGATCCCTGCTACTGAGGCAAGCTTCAGGAACTTGAGATTCATGGTGATGAGACATCGACCTGCTGGGGTTACCTCAGATCTGGGGAATCACTGCTGTGCTTAGCAAGAGCACAGAGCAGGAACTGAGGGTCTATCTTATTTTGGAAGGGATTTATTTCTTTTTCTAAAAATCTTTGTAAAATGTTTTCACATGCCTCTAGCTCATGGGAATTTAAAAACAAAAGAGCAAACAATGTAGCTTCTTTCCTCTTTGGAAACAGAAATGTTAAGCCAACAGTTCAAGCAAATTGAAAACCCTGCTTGCAAAAAAGATTGCAGAGGTAAGTATGGTTTTATTTTGTTTTGTTTTGTTTTGTTTTATTTTCCAGAAGTCATCTAAATTACACAAAACATCTCAATATTTTTTATTTTTCTGCAATAATGAATTCCAAGAACAGAATAATTGGGAAAGAAACCCAAGTTTTCTTCAGTTTTTGACATTTTAGGAAAGAATGAGGAAGACTTTTTTATATTCTCCACATCCTTTGTCGTGATGGAAAGTGAAGCTTTAATTCCAGAATAGCAGCAGGAAAGGGCAAGGAAAGGGAAGATCTTGGGGATCTCATTTCTAAATGCAGCAATGGTTTAGTGATGTCAAAAAAAAAAAAAAAAAAAAAAGAAAGAAAGAAAGAAAGAAAAAGGATTCTGACTTGCTAATTAGTTTTGCATAATGATGACTAAACTTGATTACAGCATGCACCAGTCAAACATCTTGGTAGCTCAATGGCTTAGTGTGTGCACCAGTTAAAAGGGTTGGGTTTGTATATGGCCCACAAGGTGTTTCTTGGAGACTAAATAACTTACAAAAGGGTGCTCTGAGCTTTTATATTTCAATTGGCTGCTGCAGCAAATTAACTTCTGAGGAGGAATTTGATAGCATCTATTTTATCATACATCCAAAAGCATGTCACTGATTCTCTGCAAGGTCTTGCTCAATTTTCCCCCCCCTGAACAACTAAACAAATGGAGAATAAAGCTTTCATTATCTGTTCATCAGTTGCCATCTCTGCCAGCAACTTCAGGAGATTTCTACCTGTTATTTTTCTCTATTAAGAAGAGCTGAGAGAAATTCTAAGACTCCCTGAGACTCTATCTGTGTGTGTGTAGGGGGCAACACTTGGAGCAGGAGACACTCTGAGAACCTTCCTGAAATGCCACTCACTGTCCCCTCAAGTGTAGGACACAGGAGTTCATGCAGTGTCTCACCACCCCTGTGTTCTCACTGGCTTCCCATGGACAGAAATCCCAGTCCCCATGGCCCAGTGAGTCCCCCAGACTGGGTTGCAGCAGGAACTGAGGTTGCTGTGCTGCACTTTAGCCTATGCACACAGCTACAGAGGGCACCAAGACCCCTCCAAAAGCAGTCAAGTCTGGATTTGAACAGCCCCATGGCTGCTGGAGTTTTGTGTGTCTTCTTGTAGCTCTCGATGCTGTCAGGGCTCTGGCTAGCACTGGGAAGCAGTGCAGTGGTGAGGACTGGTGTGGTGAGATGCAGTGATTCACCCAAGCCTGAGTCCTTCTGGAGGGCTGCGCCAACTCCACATTTCTTCCTGTCACTTCAGAACAACAAGGAGAGAAAACTTCCTTTCCCTGAAGAATTTCTTTAGATGAGGGACTCATGGAATGCAGATAAGCTCCCCTGCAGTGGCTGGGGAACTCAGTACAGGACTTGCCCCTGCCTTTGACTGACAGTTTCTCTGCTTGTCTGCAGGACTGGAATATTTTACAGGGACTCCTCACCCTTAGCAGCACAGCATGTTGCCTTGTTGCCAGAGAAAGTGGCTTGACCAAGCCAGGGAGGCAAGCACTGGCTCAACAGCCCTGCTTCGCTGACCTGCTGGGAGACCCCTGCTGTCCAGCAGCCAGGCAGGGGGTTCAGCTGGGGTGGCATTTCAGTTCTGAAATGTCTGAGAGGGAGGTGGGGACTGAATTAAAACTGGGAAGCAACAGTTCATCTGGCACAAAGGCAGCTGAGCTATCCATCCTGATAGCAGATGCTGTTTGCTTCACACCACCCCACCCATTTCCAAAATGCAGGAGATTTCAGCATTGCTGATTCAGTTTTAACATGCAACATGAATGGGAGAGGCCAGTAGACTGGGAGGCTTCACTGAATCACAGAATGCTAGGGCTTTGAAAGGACAACATGGCTCTGAGCAGCCTGGTCTGGTTGAGGGTGTCCCTGCTCCCTGCAGGGGGGCTACACTAGATGCCCTTTGGAGGTCCCTTCCAGCCCTAACCATTCTCTGATTCTCTGATTCTATGACCTCTGAAGATCACTGAGTCCAAACCCCCATCCAGAGCAAGACAAATCTAGGGCAGATGACTCAGAAATGCATCCAGAAATGCATCTCCAGAGAAGGAGGCTCCAGAACCTCTCTGGGGAGTCCTTTCCAGTGCTCTGTAACCCTCACAGTAAAGAATTTCTTCCTCTTGTTGAGGTGGCCTCACTAGTGCAGAGTAGAGCAGGAGGAGAACCTCCCTCAATGTGCTGGACACACTCTTCTGAAGGCATCCCAGGATACCATTGGTCTTCTTGGCTACTTTAGCTTTTCTTTAGTGTTGCAGGGGTTTCCAGTCTGGAATAGCACCCCTGTGGGGTCCTGGGCCAGCTCTCCAGCAGTAATGGAAAAATCCCTGACCCCCAGTGCACCCCAGTGAGGGGCTGTGCAGGCAGTTGGAATTCACAAAGCCAGCTCAGTCTATGAAAATGTGTGACAACACTTCTGGCTTTCATACATCATGAAACAGAAATGGACAGTATTTGTCTCCAAGAACAGGGAGTTTCCCATGACCTACAGGTCTTGTCGGAGAGATGTGGCAAGAGAAAGAGCTGGGGAATTACAGACCAGTCAGCTTGACTTTGATATTGCAAAAGATACTGAGGCAAATTATTAAACAATCACTTTATAAGCACTTAGAGGATAAAAGGCAGCAGGAAACAGCCAACACGAACTTGTCAAGAACAAATCATGTCAAAGTAATCTAATCTCTTTCTTTAATGGGGTCATTGGCCTATGGACAGAAGAAAGTGATAGATATGATATACCTTGACTTTCATAAGGCTTTTGACACAATCTGACATGAGAGTCTCCTACGAGTAGGAAAATAGGATTGAAAGTAAATCTTACAGCATGGGGACAATTTAAAAAACATTAGACTTGGAATTTAATACCAAGATTCTGTTTTGAGGCAGGGAAAGTGATTTAAGTCTCTCAGGCATCTGTTCTGGGCCCAGCTCATTTAAAATTTTTTGAACTTCTAATTCAAACAGACCAACAAAATCAGACCAATACACACACAGCGAACATACAAGAATTTTGTAGAATTCTTTTTTTTTTTTTGTGGAATAAATGGGTGTTGATATTATTTTATAAATAGAAAAGATGCAAAATCCCATATCAAGAAAGAATCACGTTCTCTGTCTCATTCAAATGTATAACTAAATATATATTCAGGGTACCATTTTAGTCTTAATGAACGATAAAATTACTATTGATATTGCAAGAAGAGGGACACAAGTTTATTGTCTGGTAAATGTCTGTTGTCACTGTAGATGAAGCAGAGACTTCCTGATGCAACTCAATCTTTTACTTATTTTCCAGTATCTGACCTCACAGGAAATTTTTCCAGCTGTACAGTTTACCATATTTTATGGGGCTACATATTTATTTGGTTTGAAAAGACAGCTATTTGTTTCAATCTTTATATTAACATCTTAGATGATGGAACCAATCAGATGCAGCTAAATGCCTAAATATGGACATCTGTTCATTTTTAGGTACCAAGGTGTGTTCCATCTGTCTTGTTTTCCCATGTGCCCCACATCATGACTGTCAGATGCACCAAATTCTCTTGGGTACCCAACACACCCAAAGCAGCACCACACAACCACATTGAGGCAACTGAATACATCTCCCACCAACTTGGTGCATAAACCTGGGGGTAATTCAGTTAGAAAGGTCTTGCAAAATCAACAAGATGAAATGTAATAAAGTGAGAAGTCAACATGAGGAGAAAACAAATGCTTCAGTATGGTTAAAGAAGTGGCAGCACCATTACAGGGCAATAGAGTGGGTCCTTACAAAGGGGCTGGTGAAGCTTTGCCACTGACCCCCCACCTAGCAGCAGGAGCTGTGGATCCTCAAAGCTTGTCAATGGGATGGATCCCACTTGTGGCACTGCACTGTAAGAACAATAGAGGCAAAATAGGGCTGAAATGAAAAGAGAATGAGCAGAGGCTGAAAATAGGTTATATGAGAAAAGACTGAAGAAATTCAGCCAGTCTGTTTTCCCTAGAGAAGAGTAAAGCTGCCTGAATAAGGATGTGAGAGCAGTGTAAAATATGTACTAGCTTGTTCTGAAGCAAGGAGTGAATAATTACTCTCCATCTCCTCTTAGGGTAATTGGCCTGCTTTGCAACAGAGGAGATTTAAGTTAGAAATTAGAAAAGTACCCAGCTACCAGGATAATTTTGTACAGGAACAGGCTATGCAAGGGGACGGGGGAATCCCTTTTCCTGTGATCTCAAGAGCAGATCTATGACTCTGGCCCCTTCTTGTCTTGTCAGGACCTGGATGCAGAACTTAGACTTTTTGAGTCTCCTGCATCCAGGACATATCCTGCAGGTTGTTCATGGATATCTTTGGAAATACCATTTAATCTGTACGACCAGTGATTAAATGGACTTGGATCTTTGGGTTGGAGAAGAGAGAAGCATGAATATGATGAGGTGTATTAGAGTTTGCATTAGCTTAAGATGTATAGGGAAGGATTGTTCAGCCTTGTTTGATATAAGTGTATATGTTGTGTTCTTATATCCTGTTCATGGCAGTGAATAGTGAAAGGCTGGCTCAAAGCTGTTTCTTGCTCTCTGTGGGTGGTAGGACAAATAAACTGAAACAACAGAGGTATTGGTGGAGAATGAATTCAGTATTCAGTGGAGCAAGGACTGTCTTTGCATGCACCCCCCTGAGTTAGTCTAGAAAGATAAGATGGTCCTCATCTTCTGGAGCAAACCACATGAGTCATCTTCTTTCTGTGGCAGGTGATAATGATGAAGGACACCCAGCTTCACTGAGGCTAGTACAAGAGGTGTCTAATACTGGTGATGCCTGTTCACAACAACCTCTGGAGAACTGAGGGCACCTGCCTGCACACATTGGGCCTGTGCAAGAAAAACCTCATAGGAATACCCTCTTCCTTCAAAAAGGAAGATAAAACCCTACCTCTCTTTCTGCAGCAGCACAGCACACATGCAGACTTATTGCAACCTCAGCCAAAAATAGATTCCCTCTGAAATATGGTCAAAGTTGCTGGAGAATGACCACATGGCAAGAGATCATCCCAGTGTATGCTGGGCCTGAGGACCTTCCTTCCCTTGATGGGAAAAGCTTATCAGTCATGTCTGCTACTGCTCTGGTGAAGAGATTGACCATAACAAACAGGGAAGTGATTTTGGAAGTGGTGGCAGCAACAACTCGACTTCTTGTTGATCTCCTCCAACCAGAAGCAACTCCAGCAGTCAGTCCAATCCTCTGTTCCTGACCACAAAGGAAAGGACAAGCCTGGTCTTTTGATTTTTAGTGATCTCTATCACAGGCCTGGTTTGGGGGAGGATGCGCCCACCTCTGCTGTAAAGTAGCTTTGCATTCTCCATCAGGAGGAAAGGAAGCAGCAGTGAGTCATGAAGCTTTGAAGATGACAAGATCAGGACTATGAGCTGCAGTAGGTGGAGCTGGCTGAAAATCTTCCAACAAAAAGCTGAATTTTATTCTCATGAAAAATGTGGCTTTATTGAGATTTTAAAAATATGGGGAAGAAAGTATTGATTCACAGAATATGTTTCAGTCTGAGGAAATGACAGTTTAAATTAGTCCAAATGTTAATTTTTCAAGTCTTATCTCAGTGCAGTTCCTAATGCTGGCAGTGTTGAGATCCTCCATACATTAAGAACCTACCCCGAGACTCTTGTTTCTATAAATTCACTTTTTTTTTTTTTGGTATTTTATGGAATGCTAAGTTGCAGTTTTGAGTAGTGTCTAATGAATTGCTCATCAGGGCTTGAACTGAAAATTAATGGCTTCTCCCTTATTCCACTTGATTTGGGCAAAGAACCTCTGCAAAGAAATGGCAAACTTTCTACCTCTGCCATCAGTGTATGTGCATATATATGTATATATGTGTATATATGTGTATATATGTGTATATATGTGTGTATATATATATATATGTGCAGTCTGTAGTCCTAGGAATGAAGATATTATTTTCTGTCATATTCCCCTTCCCCAGTCCCCTGTGACCCATCACCTCCTCAACACTTGGCATGCTCTCTCTTCCCTTCATGTGATCCATGAAGCCCCACACTTGTCTTGTAGACCAGACTTCATTTTGCTGCATCGACTTCTTCCTCAGTTTTTGATTTTAGACTAATGTGGACAAATGAGCGTTCTCCTTGCAGCAACACTGACAGTCAGCTGGTTAATTACTGTCATTTGTACTGATATACTGGAATGCTAAGACATAATCATTGTTACTGGTGGATAATTCTCTGAAGCAGCCCCAGCCAATGGCAGGAAGGAAGAAGAAGAGCTTGCAGTCAGCAGTGGGGGTGGCAGTGGCTCATAATTTAGCACAAACTTTAATAAATTATGTCGTATTAATAAGTCTATTTGGCTAAGATCCTACACAGTTCCAGGCTAGTCAGTGTGAATGCTTCCAGGAGTTGATGTGAACCTGGTGTGGCCTTCAGTTTTACAACAGATTCTTGTTTTAAGTGATCTTCAGGTAAGAATAAAAT
>JAOEGS010018103.1:2073-21746 GCA_025447755.1 Corythornis vintsioides | reverse complement strand
TGGGGCCTCAACCACCTCCCTGGGGAGCCTGTGCCACTGATCCACCACCCTCAAGGGAAAGAACTTCTTCCTGATATAGAGGCAAGGAGCCTGAGAACAACCCAGAAGCCTTTTCATCCTGGAACCAGTCTCTTCTGCCTCAAAGTCCATGGAAGACCCTGGACCTCACACTGGTCATCATCTCTCCATGTCACACCTCCCTACACCTCATTGTTCCAGAGCAGCAGTGGTGGCTGAATGTGCCCAGCTCAAAGCACAGAGGGGAGCTGCAAGACATCAGGGGAGAAAAAAAACCTGCTCTCCTTGCAGCTCAAGCACTGGCCAAAGTGTGTGTACTGGAACATGAAATAAAACTCCCTTTAACAAGGGAGCCTGAAACGTTTTGAAAAAGTTAAATCATCTCTCCTGGAGCCTGGTTCACCCCTGTCAGCCAAGAGCTTCAATTGGCAGCCAGACGAGCACCTGTCAGGGCTGGGCTGGAGTCATTAGCAAGATCAGAGTCCTGGCAGAACAGCAGGAGGCTGGACTAGATGACCTAATTTACGTCCCTTCTAGCTCAGAAAAGCCTGTGATGTATTTTTAATGAAGCACATACAATAAACTGCTAACATAATATTAGAGGCTCACTTCAAAGCTCAAATAGGCAGGGAAATCAAGGTGAAAGTTTCTGAATTCATCATTATTATGTGTCACTCATCTTCACTATGACAACCCTTGAGCACACCAAATGCTTCCTTTCCAGTCATGGTTTGGAGCCCACCATCCTCCTCACTTTTTTTTTTCATGCAAACCAGAAGGAAACTGAAAAGTATAAAACTTAACTAGACACCCCTTATACATATATGTATAATATACATATTGTCCCAGCCCCACAAAAGGTTTTGTAAGCAGCAAATTTCAGTGACTCTGGAGAAGATTGGGGTCACACCTTAGACAAGCTTCAGGTTATCTGGGTTGCCTTTTGTTCTGCTGGCCCCTTCTCATCACATAACTGGTGTCTGTAAGGTTTATCATTTCATGAGATGTGCCAGGGAGCAAGAAGAGCAAGGCTGCTCCCTCAGGGAAGGCAAGCCAGGAGCTGAGAGGGATCCGACAGCTGGAAAGTGCCCCAGCAGCCACAGCCTGTCCCATAGGGTCTGAGTGAGGAAACAAGACCAAGAGATGGTGGCCAGGTGCAGCCAAGAGGACCATCATAAATCAACATCACAGCAATAAGTCAGGTCCAAGGTGAAGCTAGGAAGTCAATCCACAGGTCAGGACCACATCCAGTGATTATCAAGCAGGTCCATAGTGAGGTGACAGGTCCAAGGTCAAGCCCAAATCTGGGGTTCAGACAGAAGGGCTCTGTAGCCAGGGAGGGACGTGACTATGGCTGAGCTGTGGGCTCCTCCAGCATGGCTCCAAGAGGGACTGAAGGCACCAGGCTGAACATAAATGGAGCTCAAGGTTTGGATGGAGAACCCAAACAAGACTGGCCAGGGCCATCAGTGCATATTAGTTAATTCAGGCCCCTGGCAAGATGTGTGAGATGCACCAGTGGTATAGAAACACCCAAAGGAAAATATGTCTGTGTGTCACAGTTTTCTCCTCCCCAGAATTATTAGGTCACCCTGGCAGAAGAAAACTGGTCTTTTTTTTTTTTTCCCACAAACACCCATTCCTCTGGGATGGTCCCTGTTTTACCCAGAGGCTGGAAATAATCTCTTAAATGGTTTAAAGACCACAACTCTAGTGTAAATAAATAATATATTCCAAGGATGGAAACAAATCAGAAGCTGAACACTCAGTTTTCCTAAATATTCCTGACCTCTCTCGTTTTCAAAAGTTATCTAAGAACAAAAATGGTCAAAGACCAAAGCAGATGTCAGGCCCTAGCAAATCAACAGCACCACAAGAACTTACCCATGTGGAGTGCAGAAGACCTCAGTATTGAACCCCTCTGGTGAGCTGCCATTGCTGGAAATGCTCCTGCAAGTGACACACAACCTCAAAACATCCATAGTGAAGTTAAACATCCCAGTGCACCCTCCATCCCCATCCCCTAATTCATAGGTGTGCAGGTGAAAGCATTCCCAGACCTCCTCGTGTGGGAGACTTCATGGTGCTGTCTCTTCACCAGCCTTCATCTTCACCAGCCTCATCATCACAGATCCAGCAAGGTCAGTCTGGCAGCAAGAGAGGGGACAGTGAGGCACAAAATTAAATTAAAAAATAAATAAAATAGATAATTTAACAGCCTTGCTTGGAAACCTTGTTAAAAATTCCACTTTTACTGCCCGGAGTGAATGGGAACATTGAGTCCCAGTGTCCTGGAGTCAGCTGAAATGCTGGTGTCTGTCTGAGACACCTGCCTGTTCCTCATCCTTCTGCTGCTGCTTCTCCTCGCTCAGCCTCTAATTGTCATGCAGAAAGGGACTGAGCCTTGCAGGTAACCCGGTGTTAATTTCACCGAGGGGCTGAGGGGAGGATGGAGGCAGCTAATGAATGAGCAGAAGTGATTGATTCCTGTCTGGGTGTCAGGACACTCACTGGCTGTTTGGCGAGAAACAAGAAAATGTCACTGGGATTTGTAAGCTCTTGTAACTATTACATAAAGCACTTGGAGTAAGAATCACATAAGATAACTTTCTGAGCCTGCTGCTCTGAGAGTGTGTTAATACAACCACTGGCTCTTCTTGACATTTCTGCAAACAACTTATAAATATTCAATGGGAGAGGCTGCTCCTGCTGCCGCCGTTGGTGTGGTTTGAATGGAAATACCTGGGGAGAAAAGAGCAGCTCTGCCCTTATTTAGCAAACGTGCAGCTAAATATGACTCCTCAGTCAGCCCACTCCAGGCCTTTGCTCCAGAGGAAGCAAAAAGCAGTCAAGCATCCTGCCCTTCTCCTGATGAAGGAGAAGTTTAGGTGTATGTGATGACCCAGCACAGTCTTCTACCAGGAGCCCCTCCATACCCAGATTGGTGCTGGGAGGGAGGTTAAATGACTCACCCAAGGTCTCTTCTTGTGCTTGAAATTGCAGCTCATCCAGAGCTGTCTCTGCTGATTTACCCCAAGGCTCAGGGGCTAAACACAGAATTCCCCAAGCAGGACAAGGCAGTGATAGGGAGGGTGATGTCTTGGGGTCTGGGAGAGCAGCTCCACGTGTGTTTGGTGACTGTCTGTGGTAGATGCTGTTGATGGAAGGTGCTGTGTTGCTTGTCTCATGCATGGACAGGCTGGTGCATAACACACCCTTCTGCTCATGGGCAGCAGGTGGGATCCCCAGCCTGTTGGGGTGATGGGAGGGATTCATAGATTCATAGATGTTAGGGGTTGGAAGGGACCTAGAAGATCATCTAGTCCAAACCCCTGCCTGAGCAGGACCACCTAGACCAAGTCACCCAGGAACAGATATAGGCAGCAGATCTGATGAGAGATGCTTCTGTGCTCCTAGCAGCCTGTGCCCAGGATAGGCAGGACCACATCAGCTGTGAAGCTCCTGATCCTTCTGTAGAAGTGCTGGATCAAACCACACTGAAGAGGCTTGTGCAGAAAGCAGAACAGGACCCTGCATCTCAGGCAGCAGCAGACACATGTGCAGAGAGTTGCAGGAGTGACCATTTAAATCCCACTGACCACAACCAGCTATGAGCTGCAGCCTCCCTGTTATGAAATATTAGCTGCCCACTCACATGGCCAAGTCCAGCACCCTCTCCTCACGCTGGATTTTGCAGTCATTCCCTTTCTGCTTGAAATCTGAGTTGATGAGACTCAAAACCAGCCACAGAACAACAAATGCAAGTGGGACCCAGACACAACCACACCACCACAGAGGAACTGAGCCATGAGCAAACCACTGACAACAGACCTGGCCCACAAAGAAACCACTGCAGATGGACACTGACACAAGTAAACCACTGCAGATGGAGCCATCCACAACTGAAACACTGCAAAGGAGCCCAGCCCATGACTCATCCCAGCTCTTGCTCCCATGTTGGTGCCATGCAGAGCATGGCAGCCTATCAAAAGCTATGATTTCATCCCAAAAGATGTTACTGTTTTTATGCCTGATGACAGCCAGGGCCTTTTTGGTACCTGCTGACCTAGAACAAGTCTCTCAAACTATACTGAAGGTGGGTCATTTCCAGATTTGAAGTGCCTCATTGTCTAGTGAGTGGGCAGCATTTTCATCTTGCCTCTCCTTTGCCAAGTCTCCATTTTGTCTATTTATAGATGCCCTGGGAAGCATCTTACCTGCCTCAGCATTTCCCCATGCTGTGCCCTAGGTATGGTACAAATCAAGGGGTGCCTAATCAGTGTTTCTGCCCCTAGCCAGATTCTAATCTTTGGGCTTGGCTCATTGCTCTCACCATGGTTGTACCCAGAGTTCTTGTACCCAGAGAACTTGCCAGCAGCAATCATGATACTGTAGCCCAATATCACCCCTGAGAAACATTTGCCTCTTTTGCCTGCTTTCCTGCCCACCCCCAACCTCTCAATGACACTGGATTTTTAATCTTTTTCTGCTGTTGAGGAGGCAGAACTCAGAATAGCTCTTCTCCCTTGCTGTTTAATCACAGAATTATAGAATTGCTCAGGTTGGAAAAGATGATAGGGAATTACTCCAGAAACACAGCTTGGACTTAGAAAACCTACCAGCCTTCATTATATCTGTGCATCATTTTTGTTTATGGCAAAATTCAACCACTCTGATCTTTCCCACGTCAGAGCAGAGAGATGAACAAACACCACTTGCTCACAAGGTTCAGGAGATCCTGTTTAGGAGCAGTGAGCTCAGCTCTGTAGAGTCATCAGTTGCTGGTCTTTTGCCCCGTGATCTTCTATGAGCTACTGGGGAAAGATGGGGCAGAGGTGCCATCAACACATTTGAGGCACTGTGGACTCCTAAAGTCCAAAGCAAGAGAGACCAGTAGCTCTGCCAGAGCTTGGCTCTCTCAGGACATTGCACTTTGAGATCCTAGTTTGCAAAAGGCAGAGATCCATCCTATCAAGGTGCAACTGCTTGGCCATGGTCAGCTCATGGTCAGCTATGGCTGGACCTGTCCTGCTGTCTCTGCTGCTCATCTGATGACATGTTTTCAGCAAGGCTGATTAAGCAGTGATAGAGAGAAGTTTTAGAGCCAGCCCTGGGAGGGCTTTAAATGCACAGACCCAGACAAGTTCACCTTTCAAGGGCTTGGAGGGGCTTTGAACAAGGAAAGTGAGGAATCCTCAGGAGACCACAGCTTGAGCTCCCTATGTCAGAGCATCTGAGACCTTTCCAATCAACAGCTATGATTTCTCATGAAATAGGCCATTAGTGGTGTTTCTTTCACAAAGTATTACCCTTCTCTTCCTCCTTGGCTTTGATCAAGAAGGTCTTGATGATGGAAATTGCATCAAAGCCACAGCACCCCTATATAAAATTTTGATCTCAATGACTCAGATTTCTCCATTAAGAAAGAAAAACAAAGCTTTCAAAAGCAGTTTAATGAAATCACTGTTACATAGAACGTGCCCATGTCAGATGTTTCGACTTGGTGAAATGGCAGAGAGAGGTGGAGACCTCTGGAGTGAGACTCCCCACACCTTTGCTGGGAATCTCATTTACACTGGGACAAATCACCACAAACCACTCCAAAACACGTGCTTTTGGAGCCTTGTCTCCCTGCCCGCTGCATGAGGATAGGAAGCCAGACGTGGGGGGCAGAGGAAAACAACATTCCACACGTTACCATGCCAAAGGGGATGCAGAATCATCTCCTTGGCTATCTTGGAGCCCAGCAGTGCTTACAGATGGGACTGAAAACCCAGAAAAAAAAAAAAAAAAGTGTTTGTGCTTGTTGCAAGGAGTGTGGAGCTGGAGGCGAAGGATAAATGTGGATATGGGGAGACAAATGCTGTCAGAGAGGCAAGCAGGAACATGATGTCTTTCCACCACTGATTGAAGGTCTGTGTTTTTCCAGCATCTTCAGTAGCAGTCTCTGTATTGTCAAGGGTCTGCATGGTGACAATGTGTAGGGAACACAACGTGCTGAATTGTGCAACTCTGCACCATGTGATGGGGGGGCCCATTCTTCCCAGGACAGCATGGACTCCATCCCTCACCCATCCAGAGCTTCTTTTGGTTTCTTGCTGGTGAGTTTGTTTATTTGATTTCACTCTGGGCATCAAGGACTGGAGCAGAAAATTAACTGTGACTTGCACAGCAAGAGAGGAAGAGAGGGGACGTATGAGATGGGAAATAGTCAACGAGGTCCTGAGCCCTGCTGGGTAAATCCCATTTAACTCAGTGACATTTTAGTGGAAAATAGGTCTAGGAATATCTGGAAGACTTGTGCCAACCCCAGTAAAGTACAAAACAGAAGGAAAACTGCCTTCCTTTGAAGTCCTCAAACACTTCCTACTCTCACTAATACCAGAGCTCACCCTTTGCCTCCTCCAACTTCCTGTAGGTGTTCCTGCTGTCCACTGCTGTCCCCTTCTTCAATCATTTGTCATTCAAACGGCCTTCTAATGTCTGTAAACACAGACATTGGCATCTGGACAGCAGGAAATCTAGGAAATTAGCACAAGGGACTCTTCTGGGCTTGTGGCCAATATATAGTACTAGGAGCCACAGAAAGCACAGCAGAGTCAAGCTCTAGAAAGCAGCAAGAGTGTCACTGGGTTGGCATAAAGCGAGTCCTAGGCCATTCAGCATAAGTGACAGTAATGCACTAGGCTGCTTTGTCTTAATCACAGGGAGCATCAAAGCCCAACTCCCTGTGGTACTGATTTGGGCACAGACAAGCTCAATTCTCAGCTCTGTCCAGGGCCCCATTTAGCTGCTGGGGGGAAATGCCACAACATGTAGCTCTTCTCTTTTTTTTTTTTTTTTTTTGTTTTGTTTTGTTGGGGGGTTTTTCTGAGCTTTTTAATCTTGGTGTTTGCTACCTTGTCTGGTTTCCTCTTGTGGTCCACACATTTTGAACACAAGACTCACTAACTACTGCACTGCAGTGTGCCCTGGGGCTATGACCACAATAGGAGTTTTCACAGCATCCTTCTAGCTTGAGTAGTCCTGATCCCATGGCCAAGCCAGGCTAAGCTCTTTTCTGCTACTGTGCTTCAGCTTTTGATGCTTTTGGATGAGTAGGAGAGGTCAGGGGTTGCTTTGGGCATGCACAACCTCAGAAAATGCTGAGTGCTGACATGGAGGGAACAGTTGTAGCCAGTATAGCAGGAAGCAACTGATCACTCAACTGATCACTCACCTGTGTGTTTGGATAAGCATGCACCCAAACTGGAGATGCAACAGGATTGTCATGTCTCTGTCTGGCTTACCAAGGCACTTAGGACTTCCAACACAAGGCAGTGACTTCTTGCTTCTTCTTTTGGGCAGGACAATGTATTTGCACCTAAACACACCTGGCTCCTCTGCAGAGGCTGGTGCTGGTCTTCGAGCTGGGATGGCAGCAGTTAGATCTGCTGGAATCCCTGGGCCATGCTGCACAGCACATCCTGCCCTGGTACAGCTGGTACTGACAGATCAGTCCCCATCTCAGTGAGAAGAGTGAGCTGTTCACTAGTACAGGTCTATGCCACAACTTCTTGGCAGCCCCAGTGACGGCTCTGGAGGAAACAGATCCACAAATGCAACAGTCTGGGCACTGCCCTTCCTGTCATTCACACAGGTGGACACTGGAAGTGGCAGAGGTAGAAAGTACCCAGCAATACCCCATGAATTTGTTGCAGGTTGCCAACACCCACTACCACACTGGCCACCCAACTATCAGCATCACAGTCTCTCTGGGAGGTAAGTCATCCAAGCATCCTCCCCTGCTTGTTCCCATGGTCATCGTTCCCTCCTCATGAACCGTGAAGCCTAGAGAAAGGTTGGCACTAAGTCATCACCCTGCTGATGTCCTTCAATTCTGACTTGAGATGCTCCCTCCCTCCTCCATCTGTGGTTGTTCTGTGAAGCTGAACACCAGTCCCAGTGCTGTGACCTCCATCAGTGGCTCATGACCCTCAGCCTGACCATGACACTGCCCTTGCTTTGCATGGGGAGTGCATGGGGGGGCTGTCTGCAGTACAAGGGGTACACAGCTAGATCTAGGCAACTGCTCTGTGGCCCACTGTGTGGTGTAGAGGCATCCAGATATCAGTGGCTTTCTTTTCAGAGCATCCCCAGGTCAAAGGGGAGGGTCACTCACATAGTGACTCCCTGAAGCACTGGTGGCACAGCCAGGAATGCGCACTGGCTCTCCAGAACAACTAACCTGAGCTGCAAGATCATGAGCTGCTTGCTTGGGGAGATACACCCTATTTCATAGATCCAAGCATGAGTGCTGCTCTACTCCAGAACTACCTTCTGCTTCACTGACCACAGAGCTGAGTGTGGTTACCTGGGCATATCAGAATTAAAATGGCCATGCCTGGCTTCTTGAGATTGCTTTCCAGCATTCCTCTACCTGCAACCTGAAGTCCTCATCTCCAAGGAGCTGGGCTAATATTTCCTGCTGTTCTAGAGCATCCTGAAGTAGGAATCCTGTTGGGTTAATGCGTGGGACAGCTCAAAGGGAAGCAGGATCATTAGCAAAGAGTGTTTCGTGCAAGGAAACCCTTTGTTGGCACCAGTTAAAGGTTGCATAACCACGAGGAGTATGTCTTATTTATTACTGTCGTGTTAAACGCTCAGGCTGCCTTCAGATCATGGATTACTCAACATCCTTTTAATTTTTCAGCTTTTGCACTTGTTACCGTACTTCACCCCTTGCAGATGACAACCATTTAGGAAAAAAAAAGAAATCTTTATTTTATACTTTTTTTTTCTTTTGTATACTTGTACACAAGTAAAATAAAATGCATATCTATATATACTGCAATCTTGTGAAGGAAAAGGCAGCATTCTTTAACAAATGCTGCCCGTAAACATGGTGTGATGGAATGGATACGGAAAAACTGCAATATTCATCAACATAGGATTAAAACAGCATCAAATTCATTACCTCTGCAAATGGGAACCTGCAACATTGTTCGGTGTGATGTCAAGTTACAAACAGATTTTAGACATTCTTTTCAGAGCATTTCTTACACTTTTTTTCTTTTTTTTTTTTTTTCCTGTAAATGAACCATATTTCTTTACCATCTGCTGTAGCAAAAGCTGCTTTGTGGGCAAGTGCAGTTCCGAAGACCAAAGGTATAATTCACAGGTTTCAGGACAAATAAATTATGTACATCTTGGTGTTTGTCTTTTTTTGTTTGTTTGTTTTTTTGTTTTGTTTTGTTTTTTTTTAGAAAGGCATCCAGTTAACTTTTGTGTAACAAAGCTCTCTCAGGGTGGACGGTAGTTCTGCTTTTGTTTGCAACATTTATGGAGGTCAGCAAAAGTCTAGTATTAAAGTGTCATCAACCCAGGAAAAGAGTTAATTTTAGCAGAATAACAGTAAGCTCCACACCAAGGGGGGGATCAAAAGGCTTAGGCTGAGCTGTAACGTGGAGCTGTTCCCTTGCTGGGTGAGGCGGCACTGGGCCTTTGATCTGTTCTTTTTAGAGCAGCCCTGCCTCTTTTTGGTTGGGACTGTGGAAGGTTCAATAGGCTCTAGAAATTCTGGTTTCAACTTGGTCAGTGGAGGGTCTACAATGCTGGGGAAGGTCCCAAAGGGGGAATCGTTTATCTGCTTGTTGCTGCCATTTTTGGAAGGGTCCGTCTCAACGTACTTGGTTTTGGACATGTTCTCCTTATCCTTCAGAGGGTTGTTGGAGGATGGCCTGCTGCTGTGGGAAGAAGGACCTGCCTTGCCTTTCGCTTCATAAATAAAAGACTTATCAATTTCTGGCTGGCAGCACTTCGAGGAGCCGTCGTGGGAACCGAGAGGCGGGAGCCCAGTCGGCAGTTTCCCAGATCTGGTCTTAGTGCTAAAAACACTTGTTCGTATCTGGTTGAAGGAGTCGACGCATCCTTCCAGGTCAGAGCTCTGCAGCCTTTTGAGGTCTCTCCCTGCCAGGCGAGGGGGAAGGTGGCATTCCAGATCTGAAGACGATCCTTTAAACTGCTTAAACCAATTCCAGAGAGACCGAGCCTGGCAGTCGCAGATCCACTGGTTGCCGTTCAAACGCAGGTACTGGAGGGACACCAGGGGAGCCATGGTTTCCCCCGTGAGCACGGTCAGGTTGTTGTTGAACAGATACAAAGTCATCACTTTGCCAAGGTCGTGGAAAGCCCGGCGGTGAACCAGGCTGACCCTGTTCTGGTGCAGAAGCAGACGGTCGAGGTTGATTAGCCCACGAAAGACGTTCTCTGATAAGCTCTTGATTTTGTTACCGTGCAAAAACAGGTAGGTGAGGTTTGCGAGATCTATGAAGGTGTCATCCAGCAGGTTCTGTAGGTTATTATCCTGAAGGTAGAGATATTGCAAGGAGAACAACCCTCGAAAAAGCCCTGTGGACAGCTCCAGGAGCCCACAGCGATCCAGGTGTAAGGTGTGGAGGTGAACAAGACCCCGGAAAGTCACAGGATTGATAGATTTCAGGTTCGTGTTGTCGCTGAGATCTAACTCCTCCAGTTTGTTGAGCCCATAGAAGGCTCCGGGCTCAATGAGGCTGATGTTGTTGGAGTGGATCCAAAGGATGGTCATGTTGCGGCAGGAGGTGAAGCTGGTGGACCTCACCATGGTGATCTTGTTGTTGTGCAAGAAGATGCGCTGGCTCTGGATGGGTATCTCAGTGGGGATTGCTGTCAGTCCTTGCTGCTGACAACTTATTGTAATCTTCGGTTCACTGTAGCATACACACGCCCCAGGGCAAGACTCCACTTCTGACTGGATGTTCAAGCAAAGCACCAAAATCAGCAGTTTGCTTCCTAAAGGATAACAAAAATAGTATGCAGATTAGCTAGGGTCATGGGAGGGAGCTTTTCTTTGCAACTAATAGATGAGCTGGAAAATCACCCTCCTAAGTGTGTTGCCACTAACCACAAACAACATATGCCGGGAGAGGCAAACAATTAAAACTCAGAATTAAGAATGCTCTCCCTCTCAACACAAAGCCTGAAATCAAGACACGCTTGTAGTGACAAAATCTGAGCACCTCCTCAACCTTTCACACTTGGAAGACCTCTGACTTTGGTGATGAAAGACACCAGTTGTCATTAGATATTTGTGTCCCCAGGTCCTGAACGCACATCTAACCTCAGCCCTGTTCCAAAGAGCTGACCTCCTAGCTCAGGGGCTGTCTGCTGGAGGGACACCTGTCCATGCCACCCTGCCACAGTCCAGCCTATGGGAAAGCAACAGCTGATGCCTTGCAGCCACAGGATCATATTAAGCAACACTGCATCTCATTCCAGTACAGCCACCAGCTCCTGGCTTTGTGGGATCACTGAACAACTCCCCAGAACGAGCAGCTTGTCCCCAGGTTGCACTCAAAATGTAAGATAAGAGTTGTGGCTTTTGTGACTTTCCATAAACAATTTTAGACTGATCTGATTTTCCTGTGAGAAAGAGCTGTGAGGGATTTCCAGCTTAACTTGCAGGTCAGACCTGCCTGGAGAGGTCTTGGGGCCAAGAAAATCCTTTCTTTCTGTCTGTCAAACCTTTACACCACATATTCTTGCTTCCCTTCCCTCTGAATCTGTGCAGCAACTGAGGAAGAGGAGAAAACAGCAAGTTTTTCCATAGAAGGCAGCACTGTTGTGGGAAGAAATCACGTGCAATGCTTGATTCAGGGACTCCTCAAAGTTTGCAAAGCAGGTTTCTTGTGTCCCAAGTGTGCAGCGAGCCCACTGGGATTGAAGAATCCCTGAGAGGAACAATTTTTCATGGTGGTGACCACCTGTTTCCCCAGAATCTGGGCTGCACAGGCATCACAATGAAGCTTTTTGATTCATCAAATTCACAAGCCCCAGCTGGGCTGCTAGGAGTGGTCCTGGAGAATGGTCAGGGATGGGCAGAGGCTGTGGAGGGAACATCACCTTCCCAAAGGGGACCTGGGTGTGGGGGGAGGAGGCAATCAGTGTGAACCTCCAGCTGAGACACCTGCAGAGACACCTGCTGTGTTGTGGGGAAAGCACAAGAAGAGAGAAGTTTCAGCAGGGCTTTACCAGCAATTAGCAGCAATTATTTAGATTGCTTCCTCTCAACAGCTTAGGGGATCTAAAGTGAATGGGCAGCAACTGTAACAGTGGGAGGCTCCATTTGTGGGATGCCACGTGAGAGCAGGGACATGAGTGTCTCCTTCCCATCCCAGTTCCTCCCTGTCGATGGGGATCTCCAGCCCAGGGACAACAGCATCTTTCCCTCCTGGCTGTTGTCGGAGTTTTCTTCCTTGAAAGACTGAAAATATTGTTCAGGCATGTGGATGCTTCATTACACCTTAAGGTAAAATAGCAGAGTTCAAAAAGTCAGGTGGAAAAAGGGTGACTAATGAACCAGAACAAGATAAAGTGGGGAGACTGCAGCCAGCCTGGTGGCACCCAGCCACGTGTGCACAGTGGGCACGGTGGCTCCCACGGGGCTAAATCCTGGAGAGAGCAGCTGCATCGCACAGAAAAAGCCTGGAAGGCCATCATGTTGCTAATGAAATCACAGCATCCCTGCATCAAATCAGCAGCTTCAAACCCCAAAGAGAAAGGATGAAATCATATGGAAATCTCACCAAACTGTTCACTGGAGCAATAACAGCAACATCAGAGAAGCCAAGGTGGGAAGGTCTCTTTCCTGCAATAACAGGTTGTGATCCCAGGCTTGAGTTTCAGCCTAGTCAAAATAATTCACAGTGTGCAGCTAATAAATCTGTGGTGATCCAACAGGCCAATATAGGCAGGAGACTCCTATATATCATAGTCTACATGGGAGGAAAAAAAAATAACAGCTCAGCATGCAGAGATAATTTGAGTCTGATATTATTAGCT
The DNA here is from genome assembly GCA_025447755.1 of Corythornis vintsioides. Classification (NCBI taxonomy): domain Eukaryota; kingdom Metazoa; phylum Chordata; class Aves; order Coraciiformes; family Alcedinidae; genus Corythornis; species Corythornis vintsioides. Next base: position 8,870 of record JAOEGS010018103.1, on the reverse strand, counting down.
GCTGAGCATCCCTGGAAGGCAGAGTGTTGAGTGCAGTATTATGACACATTCTGGCTGGCTTGTCATGTTTTGACATATCACGTCCCATTGTATGGAGCAAAGTACCATGAGACAACTGAAATCCCCCGCTGGAGACATGTCAGACCAAGAGGAGCCTCCTGGGAAATTAAAACAATGCCCACAACTCTGACCAGCACGATTCCTCTGCAACTGATAATGAAAACCTGTAGCCGGAGAAATACGACTTTTCTAGAGCCTCGTTCCTCAGTTTTGGGATTCTGGTGATGGGGGCTGGAGTGGCACCTGAGCAATGGGATCCACCTTGCTACACAACACCACCCACTCCAGCAGAACAGCACCTGGGCTGTGGATGCTGCTGCAGGCTCCTTCCCAGCTGCTCCTGCCTCCCTTGGCAACACTGCAGGGGCTACAGCCTACTCGAGGAAAATCCAACCACAACCCAGATGGATCCCACATGTCTTATAAATATGTGACACGCTCACAGAAGAGTGAATGCAAAGAACCATTCCTATGGGAGAGGAATCACAATGACAACACTTCTGTTCCAGCTCCAGCCAGGGGAGGCAAGAGCATAATAAATGTATGTATACATGGGGAGAGAAAGACAGAACATGAAGCAGCCAGCAGAGAACAAGCCATGCATATGAATACCACCCTGCCCTGTGCCAACCCCTCCTGACAGACATGCTTCTGCATGGAATCACATGTCCAGAGCGGTGGGGGTTGAAAAGAACTCTGGAGATTGTTTTGTCCAACCCCCCTGCTCCAGCAGGGTCACCCGTGGGGCCCAGCACTGCAGTGTCCAGGCTGGTTTGGAATCTCTCCAGAGAAGGAGACTCCACAACCTCTCTGGGCAGCCTGGGTCAGGCTCTGATACCCTCACACCAAAGAAATCTTTACTCCTGTTCAGATGGAACCTCCTAGGTTTCTGTTTGTGCCTGTTGCCTCTTGTTGCTGGGTCCCATCCTTTTGACTCCCACCCTTTAGCTCTTGATCAGATCCCCTCTCATATTCTCTTCTCAGCCTTTCCTCATTGGAGAGATGTTCCAGTCCCCTAATCACCTTCACACCCTCTGGATCACTTGGTCACTCATGCACTGTGTGCACACCCTGGACACCAATGGACAGAGCTGCCAGGGCCAGGCAGCAAGGTCCTGTCCCAGCTTCTGGGCATCTGCAGAGCTGGAGGGACACTAGAGCTTCTCCCCAGCACAGAGGAGCAAATCCTGCTCTGCTCTGAACCTCTTTTCTTCTCCCGCTGTTGATGCCTCTGTGGCTGCTGGGAGCTGTGACTCAGTGGCACTGATAGCTGGCTGCCAGCAGAGCAGCACAGGGAAATTAATTACAGGCAGGGCTAGCCTGTGTGCTTTAATTAGAGACCTGGTGTTCATGAGCTGCTTGGATTAGCTCCTTCCACCAGAGACAGTTACTGTCAATCATCCCCCAAAGCTTTTTTCCAGTTAGCTTCCCACTGTGCAGCTCAGCCATGGCCTGACTGCTTCCTGCCAAAGCTCAGAGCCCAGCAGTCACCCCAAGGTGCCAGGCCAGTGCAGGGCCTGAAGCAAGTGCAGGAGTGGGTGCAGTCCACAGCAGCCTTAGGAAGCCAAGGTGATCCTTTCTTCCACAGCCAGACTGGGGTGTGCTGTGGCAGAGATGGGAGGGAGCATGGCAGAGATGGGAGGGACCATGCCTTGGCCATCCCCTGCTCCTCCAAAGAACCTCTCCTTCACTTGTGTTCAGACACTAGTGAAGTGTCAGTGTGCCTAGATCATAGTGGCCACCAAGTGCCATGAGCCAACCAGACCTTTTATGAGGATAGTTTCATCTGTCCTACTCCAGGCAAATATTACTTGACTTTTTCTGACCAGGTTCCAAGTGACCACTTCAGGACAGGGATGAGCACATGTCAGGGTCCGGGGACAGGGAGATTGCTTAACATTGGCATCAAGTCACATTAACAAGGCTGTACAGTTTTAGGATGGTTTGAAGCACGGCAGAGGTTGTTCCTGTCTGTAGGGTTAAGACACATCCTGGCAGTGCCTAGAACCTCCTGTAGTCCAAGCTGCAGCTTGTTTCCCTTGGCACAAAGCAGAGGGAAGGATGAAGACCTTCAGAGAATGGCCATGCAAAGAACACACACACACAGAGCTTAAAACTCACCAGGAATAGTGTGAGTGTTGTGAATTTCTGCTCCTCTTGGGAAGCACCAAGTGTCCATGAGTCTGAGGGGTCCCAATGGGCACTAGCCTAAGCAGAAAGGTCAAAGCCCTGAGCAGAGGACCTGGGCAGAAAGAGCCCAATTATTCTGCAGCCTGGTTGGCACAGGCAAATGCCATAGTTTGTTTTCCTGGACTGCTGGGTTCAGCTTTAGCTTTGGGTTTCTTCCCAGGAAAAACACATCCTTCCCTTAGACCAGAAGTACAGGAGATATTCTCTGGTGTCCCATGGAGGAGGGAAGTCAGAAGGTCCACAATGCCCCCTTCCCAGAAATACATGCCAAGCACAGCTCCCCGGGGGGAGCTACAGTGTCCTCTCCACCAGACAGATAAATCCATCTGGAGCTCTGAGTACACAGTGTCCTCTCACCACCACTGCTGACTGACCAGTGATGGATCCTCCACAACCTGCTGGACTCTTCCACCTTCAAGACTCAACCTTAGTGCCCATCGCTGAGAGAAAGGCTCTTGGCATGACACCCAGTCCCTCACCTCTTAGCTGAGAAGCCATTCCCACCTCTTCCAGAGCATGATTACAACTTCACTGGATAGTTCCAGTCAAAAAGCAAAAGATGAAATAAAATCCAGTACCTGAAACCTTCAGTCCTTCCAAGACTTTGGCTTGGAGTTTAGCATTTGTTCCTCCAGAGCTTTCTTAAAAGCCAGAAAGCTCCTTCAGTCAAACTGCTGCACTTCCCCTTTGCCATCTCAGAAGTGTTATGACTCATGGAACTGGGAAGCAATTAAAGTGGGTCCATTATCTGTCTTTCTGCTAGTCCCCTGTGCCATCGCATTGTCAAACATGGCAATTAGAAAGAAAAGGCTCCGGGGGCCTCTAATAGATGCTTTGCAAACTTTTTAAGAGGCCAAAGCAAAATGCAATTTTCTGCAGTTTGCAGAGCCGTGGCCTTTCTCTGCTGTGCTGCACTTGTCTCTATTGATTTGGAGATATTATAATGCGCTTTTCCTACAGTGAAGGGTCAATAATCATTTGAATTCTCTCTTGGTTGGACATAAAGGGAGTGCTTTACAATACAAAGCCTTTTGCTGATGCACACAGCATTTTTGCCTTTGTTTATAGTTCCGAGACACTGTAGCTGCTTAATTCCCTCTTCTGAACGGGTATTGTTTGACATTCAGCACATGAGACACTCTGCAAAGCAACTTCAGTGTCTCTCTCCTGCTTTATCCCATGGCCAGAGCTGGGGCTGGGTGTGGGGCTGTGAGTGTGCCAAAAGGAAGAGGGCAGCACTTTTAAGCTTTTCAAGTCTAAGGCAAACTGAGAGGTGAATGAGGAAGGAGAATTGGTTTGGACTAGTCTCTTCCAATGTGAAGGGGAAGGATGCTTCACAATGGTGCAGCTGGAGTGGTTTTAGGGAGAGGAGACAGGAGGTGGTGATGCTCTGCCACCACACAAGCACCTGGGAGAGACAACCAGCTTCAGCGAACAGAGGCCCCAGAGTGGGTATGAACAGAGAAGGTCTCAGCACAGAGGTACCCACAGCCACTCAAGTGTCCTTGGGCAGCCCCTGGCAGCCAGAAAAGACCTGGGCTGCTGCAGGTGATGTGGCACATCTGAAGCTCTGTGAGGATGTTGTGGTGTCAGGCACCCCCCTCTTGAGATGAACAGTCAGTGGGGTCACTGGAATGAGCGAGCTGATGGCAACTCCATGTCTGCTCCAGGGCACTGAATCACTCTCCAGTCTCAGCTGACTGGGTCAGTTCCATCACCATGGGCTGCTGCTGGAGCTCTGAGTCCCAGCTCACACCAAAACACCCTCTTCTGGTGCCAAACCCTAGAAACAGGCAGCTAAGTCCCTTTTAGGCACCCTTCAGGGTCTGAGACATCAACAGGAGTGCTGTAGAATTGCCACAGCTCCTCTAGGACATCTGTGCTCTTCCAGCAGCTGGAGCTGAGTGTGCCATAAATAGCAGCAGGCAGCAGTATTTAGTCACCTGAACCCCAGCCCTGAATTCTGTAGATAGTCTCTGATCCCATGTACTCTGGGACTGCTTCCAGATCCATTAGCCTTTGGGACTGGGGTGCTCTTCACCCCTTTTGGCAGTACAGACCTGCTCTTTGGTACAACCAGCCTCTTACCCTGAACGAGACAGGATTTCAGCAGGAAAAAAAAAAATATCAACTGCGGTCAGAAATGAAAGGTCATTTCCGTAATGCATCCAGGCAGGGGATGGAGGCAATAGATATGCCATTTCCTAACTTCTAGGTGTTCATCTTTTCCACCTAAATCATACTCCCTTAATGTGATTTTTGGACTTAATATTGCAGGGATATTTGGAAGGGAAGAAGGTAAAAGCGAGTTATATCATGTGCAATTCTTAGAATCCATCCTCACAAATCTCCAGAGGGGTTTGAATGCTGATTCTTCAGCATCGCTTAGGGCTGAGCTACATGACTCATTACGTGAGCTGAGTGCACCACAAACCTTAACCAGGGCAGCTCCATCCTCTCACAAGCATGTGCCAAAGCAGCCCCATCCCTGCCAAGGGCTCTCCAGAGCTCCCAGCAATTTGGCAGTAGCGTTGGTTTAGCCTAACAACATTTGGGCAATTTGGGGTGGTTTGCCAGCATTTCCCTGAGCAACACTGGGGGGAGAAAGGAGAAGGTGATAACTAACAGTTTGTGTTTCTGAAAAGATGAACTTTAGGAGATTAAAAAAAAAAAAAAGTCTGCTCTCTAGCCAGAGGGTTTTCCTCCTGCTGAATTTCAAAGGATTGCTGCAAGCAATGGAGGTGTGAAATAGTCTGAAAGAAAAGGTCATGAGAAACCTTCCCAGGGGAAAATATCAAGGGAATTAAATACAGGAGTCATTAGGTCCCTGTATAACAATAACTCTAATATCAGTTATTATAGCCTAGTAATGCCCTGTGAGGCCAGGAAAGGAGAAGGAAAAAAGTCCTCAGAATACAGGAACGTGACAAGGGCTGCACAGAGTCAGACAGAGGCCCATCTGAGCTGGTCTGGACACACTGGTCAGGAGCAGATGAGGGTAAAAAAGGCAATAGTAGATGGTGTGAGCATTGCCCTAGCATCTTCCCAAGCCCTGGGGCAAACAGTGGCCCGGGGCCTGCCTGAGGCAGAATTTCCCCTGTCTCCTTAACAGACCCTGAAAACTGCTTTCCACTCTCTCGGGTTTTTTTCCAAGCCCTAGGTCATGGTATGAATGCTGCTCCAGATATTTCTGCCACATTTCTCTTCATCATTTCCATGCAGAGGTGGGAGGACCACACCTGGGATACAACTGCCCCATGGACTTCTGCAGAGGTTTAGATGTCCTGCTCTGTCCCTTACAGCTCCTGCACTGCCTGCCGTTCAGCATCAGGCTGAGCTTTGCCAAGAGCCCTCCATAAAGCCCCCAAGATCATTTTGCTGAGTGGCAACAGCTCCTTTAGAGCCTATCCCTGTGTGTGCTTAGGGATGGCTCTGGGCTGTTTGCCAGCTTACATTACTTTGTGTTTATAAACGCTGAATTGCATCTGCCATCTAGGCTGTGGTTATGAATTTCACCGTGAAACCCCTTGCTGCAACAAATCATGTGCCCAAATATCCACTTTCCTTCAAGCAGAAATACTCCCATCATTCACAGTTGTGTCCCAATCTTCCAGTGTAAACTGGTTGGAAGCAGGGACATCTTCCTGATCCAGCAGCAGAGCTGCAGCTGGAGTTCACAATGATAAGGACTTGGTAATCCCTACCTATCAACACGGGTTAAAGATGCTCCTTCAAACGGCATGCATAGAAAGAGGAACATAATTTGCTTGCATCTTTGAGATGAGGTTATTCACTTAGGTTAAAGATGCTCCTTAAAATGGTAAGCATAGAAAGAGGAACATAATTTGCTTGCATCTTTGAGATGAGGTTATTCTCTTAGGCATTAAGAAGCTGACCTAGTTACCACCATTTCTTATGGATAGACCTGAGCAAATCCTATGGATACCCTGGACCATGCTTCAGTGAGTGCTTCTGCCAGCTCTGTGCTCTGCCACCTCACCTGGTGGAGCTGCATCTCTGCCAATTCTATAGCAGTGGAGGCAGGATTTTTAGGTGTTCTTGGGTAAAATGTAATAAATCTGTGTGTTTTCCATCTGTCCTTTTTCCAGCTATATGTCATATATCTGGAAGGGAAAAGCTTATGACCATCAGCCTCCAGTAGAGCACACAGGACTTCTGGGGATGGGGCCCTGAGCAGGTGAGTTTGAGGTGATACTGTGCCCATTATCAAAACCACAGTAACAGCTGGAGAAGAGGCACAAATCTCGTGCAGATATCCAGTGCAGGGGACAAAGGCAGAAGTCCAAGGCAAATATTTAATGTGGAAGTCAGATGAGTGACGAGAGGTCTGGGCTGAGAAAACCCAGTGGCCAAAGGGAAGGTGAAAGCCCCATGGCCTGGAACAAGTGTTTGGAGAACCTTGGAAAAATGAGCACGGAGTGATGAAGAAGAGGTTGGGGAGGGAGCGGATCCAGAGGAGGCCACAAAGATGCTCAGAGGCTGAAACAGCTCTGCTATGGGGACAGGCTGAAGGAGCTGGGGTTGTT
>JAOEGS010018100.1:1732-11734 GCA_025447755.1 Corythornis vintsioides | reverse complement strand
ATCCTGCTCAGGCAGGGGGGTCGGACTAGATGATCTTCTAGGTCCCTTCCAACCCCTAATATCTATGAATCTATGAATCTATGAATCTATGATTGATACCATTTATTGCTTCAGGCTGGTGGAATTCATGAAATCTCAAGGCCTCCTCAATCACTGGTCCCAGCAACAGCTGTCCTATATCTCCTGTCTCAGCCTGTCCCACACTAAACTCCTCAGTTGGGTCATGGGGGGAGGAGTAAAATGGTTTTGGTGGGTTGCTGAGACAACTTTATAGCCCATCAATAAATCCAGTTGAACACCCATGGGAACCACAGGTGTCCAGAGTGCCTAAACACACCACTTAACTCCTGGATTGTGCGAGACAAACATCATATATGCTAAACATGAGCCAACAATGCGCCCTTGCGGCCAAGAAGGCCAATGGCATCCTGGGATGCATTAGAAGTGTGGCAGGTCAAGGGAGGTTCTCCTCCCCCTCTACTCTGCACTGGTGAGACCCCTCCTCGAGTACTGTGTCCGGTTTTGGACACCCCAATTCAGGAAAGACAGAGATTTACTGGAGAGAGTCCAGTGGTTAGTATGAAAGCTCAGCTGAAGCACACCTCTCTTTTACAGGAACTTCCTGAATGAAAATCTGTCAGCATCTGAGCTATCTATCAGTGGGTTCACCTAACTTCATTGTGACTTTTAATTCTGTTTAGTGGCAAAACCCTTTTCTCTCATCACCCTAACTGATGCAGGTTCTTATGCTTTGTTTCAAGGCATGCCACTTTTTATTTTTCAATTATGTCCACTCACTGGACCAAGAACAGTGAGAGAAACCTTTTCTGTTTAACACCTTTATTGATGACTTTGATAAGAACATCAACTGTATCATTAGTAAGTTTGCAGATGGCACTAAGTTGGGCAGGAGTGTTGATCTGCATGAGGACAGGGGGCTATATGGAGAGAGACTGGGACAGCTTGGATCGAGGGGTCAATGGCAACAGGAGAAGCTGCACCAAGGCCAAGGGCCAGGGCCTGCACTTGAGCCACAACAACCCCATGCAAAGCTCCAGTCTTGGGGAAGTGTGGCTGTAAAGTGTCTGATAGAAAAGGTCCTGAGGGTTTTAATTGACAAGAGGATGAATGTGGAGAGCTTTCTCACAGAGAAAGCTCATGATTTACTGTCAGTGAACAATCCATGTTGATAATACATAATAAACAGCTAGTGAAGAAGCGGTGAGAAGCTGACCTTGTAGCTAATTAAAAGAGGCCTCGAAGAACAGATGAGAGATTCCTGCCTCCCTGCTGTGGTATGTGGAGAAAACAAGAACACTGAACACCTGCAAAGACTTCTCCTGGGAAACCACGGGGGGAAGAATGATAATAGTTATTTCTGTAACTCTGCTGTTTGACCAATAGAAAAAGATGTAGACACGCTTTGCTTTTAGAAAACACTATAAATGTAGAATGGTGGTGAATAAAGTTAAGGACACTGAATGATCACATTGATTGCAGTGTTACTTCGGCCCAGCCGATAATCCGGCTGAAGGGGGTTGCGACTTAGCCACATTGGCTCAATCCGTAACTCCGATAGGAGAACGATGTGCTCATACTGAGTCAAGTCGTTTATCTGGTAGCGCTCTTTCTGACAGATGAAGATGAGCCAGTAGTGTGACCAGGTGGCCAAGAAACCCAGTGCCATCCTGGATTGGATCAGAACCAGTTTGAACAGCAGAAGTAGGGAGGGGATTTTCCCCCTGTACTCAGAACTGGTGAAGCCACAGCTGGAGTGTTGTGTCCAGTTCTGGGCACCTCAATCCAAGAGAAATCTCGAGGTGCTGGAGCAAGTGCAGAGGAGGCAACAGAGATGGGGACGGGTGTGGAGAATAAATCTGATGAGCCACTGAAGGAGCTGGAACTGTTCAGTGTGAAGAAGAAGAGGCTGAGGGGATACATCACTCTCTACAATCACCTGAAAGGTCATTGTAGAGAGGTTGCTGCTGGTCTCTTCTATAGGTAGTTAGTGGTATAACAAGAGGGAATGGATTCCAGCTGCAACAGTGTAGGTTTAGACTGGGCATTAAGGAAAAACTTTTAACTGAAAGAGTGGTCAGACACTGGCACAGGCTGTCCAGGGAGGGAATTGAGTCACCATTCCTGGGGGTGTTTAAGGGGCATTTGGATGTGGTTTTGAGGGACATGGTTTAGGGATTAACTTTGTAGAGTAGGGCTAATGGTTGGACTTGATGATCACAAGGGTCTTTTCCAACCTGAATTATTCTATGAGTCTATGAAACAGTTTGAGAAGAGGGAAAGATGAGGGTGTCATAATCTTCAATATTATAAATTCAAAGCAAAAACTAAGTCTTGCCTTGAATTTCAGTGTCTATCACAACTATCATTAAGCATTTCTCCTTAGGAAATTAATGTTCATTAACATTAAGCAAAATGGAAATACAAACATGTATATACAACAGTATACAGAATAAACCTCTTTAACCCACAACTCTTAAGCAGAATAAATAACTTCTGCTCATCTACCAGAAAACTGACTCTTAAGCACATCTTAAAAGTCAGGAAGGCTAACACTCTCTCAGGAAATTGTTTGCAGAGTTCCCCAAGGGGAATACTTCATTTCCTTGGGTCTCCATGGCAGACAAGGGGTTATTGTCATGTTTCACAGCTGGTCTGAGTAAATGCAAAAATTTATGGCCAAATTGATACTGACATAGAAATACAGAATTGTAGAATCATTAAGGTTTGTAAACGACCTTCAAGATCATCAAGTCTAATCATAATTTCCTATTCTTTACATTAAGCTTTCTATCTTGGTCATGGGCACCAGCTGAAACACCCTACTGTCCTGATCAAGGATATCCACCAGTTGTGCCTTTTCAAATGAGGAAAGCATGGTCAAGAATATGTTTGTCACCCTTAAACAAAACTATGAAGGACATACCCAAAGGACGCCAGTAAGACCAGTAAGAAGCACAAAGGGTACTGATTTATTTTTTATTCAATCTGGAGACATCTTCTGCATCCTGAATCCGCCACTTCTATTGCTGGATTCCAAGCTGACTGCTTTTCTTGTTTGTGGCAGAATGGGAGGATTATCAGCTCTTCTCAGAACTATGACTGTTTGGCAGTATAGGCAAAACCCATAAATAGAAATATTTATTCTGGTCCTCTGCAAGAACTCCTCCTGTGGTGATCATAGCCTCTACAGCAGTGCAATAATAGGTTGGAAGCAGAACTGACAGCTGAGAAGGTCTTCAACTGCTTCACAAGTGCAACAGGATTAGTTCTTTGAAATCCTGGTAGAAGAGGATGTTCTGGGATTTTAAGTGTTGGCAAGACACGGTCCAAGAAAGTGAGTTCATGCTTTCTAAGAATACTTGTAACTGATGGTACTAAGCCCAACATATAACCCATTTTTCTAGTCCAGGTATGTTTCCATCCATTGAGAACCCCTTTATTGTTGAGCTCTGAAGAATGAGTTACTATTAACAAACAGTGATAGCCATTAAGTTTTGCTCCACCTCGATGTTCATTCACTTAAAGATTAAATTATGTTCTGTTCTACCATTAGAAAGAAAAATATTGTAGTTAAACAACAACCACAGATTAAATTCTGCATTGGTGATGGTGCATACTCTGAGAAGCATCTTATTTTGGTGTTTCAAAAGGGCAGAGCTTGGCTTATAATAAAAGTTTGCTACAATACCACTGAATTTCTCCTCTTACGCAATCTGGCATCTTCAAATGGAACCTCTTAAAAAATCAAGGCTCAGATTGAAGGGAGATGTGGCTCACACCCTTTTGCTCCTGGAAATTGAAAGCTAAACATAGTCAGCTCCATGGAGACAGAGTACAGAAAAGAAAAATAAAGATATTAAATTATAAAAACAACTTGAGAAGGTCTTCACAGTGATGAAGGTAAGTTAGAATCAGCTAGCAAAATGCCACTGAACGGCGATTTACACCTGTAAGACATCTACTCCTATGATCCAGGGGAAAGCAGCCTGACTAGCACCTCATTGGACACAACTGGCTGAAAGCCAGTCATATTGCAACTGCTGCAGTCAGTAACTTGTGAGAAACCTTTAATTTTTTTTTTTTCCTCAAAATTTCAGATTTCTGAAGGAAAGCTAAAGAAAAACATAGTGCTGCACTTCCTCATTTACAACCTTATCAAGAAAAAAAATCTAAACATATCTATCTTTCTGAGATGGAAAACACCTGAATATTGTGCTGATAACTTGTTTTCCTAAATTTCAAACAATCTGAAAAACAAAGGTATCATCATTATTAATCATCAATAAATAGTTAAATATAAAAATAAAAATATACAGTTAAAGTGTGCATCTCATAAACCTAAATCACCTCTCACAACTTTGCAGATAACAAAAATTTCAAAATACAGCCACTCCTGAGTGCCACAAAGTGAAGACATTTTCTCTATGAATTCCACAGTGAGGTTATAGTTCCTGAATATAAATGTCTGCACAGTATACTTTGAAAATCAAACCACTGTCATCCTTAAAACATTAATATTAAATTACACCTGGCAGAGAATATTGAATAAGATTGGTCTTATCATTAGTCTACTAGAAAGTTCTAATTTTTAGTTATTTGAGGCTGCTGTAGATTTTCCAGTTTACTGGTGACACTGGGGGCAAGTCTGATGATGTACAGTGTCAAATACTGCAGAATTATCACACTTACAGGTGCCTAAATAATTAGACAGATTTCTAATGATTCTCAGAGAGCATTTTAGAACTGAAAAAGTAAAGTCTGGACACAGCATTCAAGACCTTTTCACATCTGAAAAATACATTTACTTGTCTAAGTAGGATCTTGGATTTTTGGAATACATATGCAGAGTAGATCTTAAATTTTTAAAGCCTGGTTTTCTTTTCAACAGACAATCCAAATTGTCTGTTGGATCTCATATTTTCATGCTGAGGGTTTGCCTTGACCACTGACCATATCCCTAAGACTAGTTACTTATCTCACAGGTGGTGTAAGTGGTTCAGCAGGTGTCTTTTCTTACCAAGTTCCTTCAACACCCACTGCAAAATGAGCTCATCCACAGGGTTATTGCATTGCTACCTCTTCTCCTGTCTCTAAAAGGAATATATCTCTTAACATTCAAGATGGAGACTTAGATCTTTTACACACACCCCAACACTTGAATATTTATGTCAAAGCTCCCCATCAATTATAAAAGAAGGCTAAGTACAATTTCATTTTATCTATCCATTGTAAGTAAAAGAGTTACTGCCATGCTAACAGCAAGAGACAGAAGTTTCTCACAAAGACTTGTGATCCTGACAGATAAAACTGATAGGAAAAAAGCAAATAATTTCACCTTAGTTTTTCAAAACTCAAAGTTGCCTTCAAAAGGAGAAGAAAAAAAACAAATCTACAAGCAAATAAATTGAAGCAAATAAAAAAAGCTACAAAACAAACTACAAGCAAATAATAATAAAAAAAGAATTAGTAATATAGGTAATTGGTAAATTTTAAATAAAAATATATATAGTCATGTTATTCTCATTAAGATGTAAATTTGGCAATAATAGGGGAAAACAAATACACTTGCAAGAAATTAGGCAAAGGGAGATGAGCCAGGGCTGTGAAGATTTGTCCTCATTGACCCTTTATACAGTGGGTAAGTAACGTAATTTCTTTTGCTGTACTTACAGCCATTGATGGGATCTCTCTATATTGTCACACCAGGCAGCTCTGATGAAGCTATGTGCCCAACTGTTCTAAGAAAAGTGTTTTCCTCATCCATCCACATTCTTTTCATTTTTTGTGGCATGGGCTTCTAAAGTATTTGAAAACATGGGTTGAAGGTGGGTCCTCATGTGCAGATATAAGACTGTTCACATTTCCATCAGAAAAAGTGTCCTCTGAAGTCTCACTAGGAAAGCAATAGAGGTACTTGGAAAAACAAAGTTTTGTTTCTTTTGAAACACAAAGAAGAAAATAAAGGAAAATAAACATCAAGCATGAAAATAGCATTTTGCTGAAAATAGGAAAAATTAATAATTGGCAAGAAATGTTTTTTTGACTTTCAAATTAACTAAACTACCTTTTAAAAATAATGATAAATTTTTACCTGTAGTTGAATGTCCCTTTAAGAAAGCTTAGGGACTGTCTCTAAAGCACAGGACAAGTCACCACTTGAACCAGAAACAGACCACGAGTTTTCTGAGACTAGACTCACATGCTAGACAATAAGACCTCACTCCCAGCTGTTTTCCTGTGCATCCTGGGTTTGGTTCACAGAATCACAGAATGATAGGGATTGGAAGGGACCTAGAAGATCATCTAGTCCAATCCCCCTGCCTGAGCAGGATCACCTAGACCAAGTCAAACAGGAACAGATTCAGGTGGGTCTTAAGTGTCTCCAGAGATGGAGACTCCACAACCTCCCTGGGCAGCCTGTTCCAGAGCTCTGTCACCCCCACTGTGAAAAAGTTTTTCCTTGTGTTGACCCTAAACCTCTTGTGCTCCAACTTGCACCCATTGCCTCTTGTCCTGTCATTGAATTACATTGTTCAAGTTTATTGTCACAAACAGCTGCTGGAACAAGCAGACAGGAAGGGCCACAGACAGGATAAACCATAGAACCAGCCAACAGCATCATAGAATCATAGAACACCAGGTTGGAAGGGACCTCAAGGATCATCTAGTCCAGCATTTTAAGGTAAACTATATATAATTTGCATGAGCTGGCCTAGCACCCTGTCAAGTTGAGTCTTATAACTGTCCAGTGTATGTGAATCCACTTCTCTTGGGACATTATTCCAATCTCTAAATATTCTCATGGTGAATAATTTTCTTCTGACATACAATCAGAATCTTCCCAGAAGGAATTTGTCGCAATCACTACTTGTCTTTTCCATGTGACTCCTTGTCAAAAGGGAGTCTGCATCTTCATGGTATAGTACTGCAATATTCCAACTGGGATATGCAATCGGGTTATTCAGTAGCATACTGATGTCATGCCTGCATTATAAGGCGAGGGGTAGGGGTGCCTGTTTTCAACATGTTTTAGTGTGTCACTTCAGCACAGCCAGAGCAGGGACAGTGGCATCTCAGGCACGGGTTAAGAGCCTCCTGGTGTCTATAATTCACTTTGTATATAATTCCATTAGCACTATTATTAGTACTGTTGTTTTCTTCTCTCTTTGTGTTGCTTTACTAAACTGTCCTTATATCAACGTACAGGGACTCACCTTTTTTTTTTTTTTCCTTCCTCCCAATTGTCCTCCTGATCCCACAGGAGGGGAGGGGGTGTGCGTGTAGGGGGAAGCAGTGGGCTCTGTAGTGTTTAGGTCCTGGCAGAGATTAAACTACAACACCATGAATGAAACCTATGCAGCAATGTGAACAGGATAATTTATGAATTAAAATATCACTGCAGTTTTTTATATATCCCTAATAATAATGCTGCAAACACTGGAATCCCATCTTATGTCTAGCTCAATCTATACCATCATTATGCAACTTCCACATCTGGACCCTGACTATTCATTTTTGAAAGTAATAGAATGATGGAGAAATATGAAATTGCCTAATAACAGTTTCATGCTGATTTCATGGTACTGAAACTGTAAACGATATAGATGAGCCTTCTCTTATGATAAGGCCATCTAAGCTTGGTAAATGAGTGATTCATAATCATATGTATCATATAGTGAAATGGCTCTGTGATCTCAGTACGTTTCCCCTTCCAGACACAGGCACATATAATCCTAAATATATCTGATGTGGGTCCGACATTTCATTTTTTCACACATGTTGTGCCATGTAATGCACTGCAAGAGAAGAATACACTGGAGTGACAAGCTGCCAGCTCTAATAAAAATGTATGGAAATAGATGTGCTTTCAGCTGAGGAGGCAAGCTGATCATCCATATATGTGCAAGCAGAAGGCAGCGTTGAAAATAAATTGCAGACAGGTTGCTTCATCCTCATCTGAGCTGGATTTCTTTCACCTCACATTGCATCGGTCACTTTGCTCATAATTCCCACAACACTAACTGATTAAATCACCAGTGGTTTCAGTGTGTCCCTAAATAAAGACAGGTTTTCTCTCCTGTTGGTCCTAACAATCTAAAAATGCCTCCATTGAATATTACTCCTCTTTTGAATTAGGTTGTATTAGTTGGCATATAGAGTGGAAGGTCAGAAAAGACATAGAAGAAAGGCTGGTGGAAAAGGAGTGCAGCAGGGAGATAGGTACATTACAGTGAGCTAAAAAGAAAAGAATACAAGGAATGGGAAATGGTAAAGGGAGGAAAAATCTAATAAGTAAATAAGGAAAAGGAGATTAAAAACCTGAAAAGAAGATGTCAGTGGTGCAGTACTTACATTTCTCACAAGAGAATTAGAACTATGGGATAGAAGAGAGAAAGCAATTCCTTCCCAGTGCTCCACAAACAGACAAGGAGTTGTTCTTCCTTGAGCTGGAATGAAAACCTTCCTACCTTTTGAATAAAAAAATACCTATGTGATGTTTAATCTTTGTCACAATACGATATTAGGATACATGGCAATTTTTAGGAAAGGTTTAAAGGTGATCCCCAATTGGTGAAATTGAGACACAAACAAGGTCAGATGCCACATGCATTATGTTATTAGAGTAGCATAGCAAAGTTTCTAAAGCAGACAGCACAGGTAGAAAAATAGAAACAGAAAAGGAAGGAGAAAGCAGAAGACAACAAGCGTTAGAACAGTCACCACCATGGTCCAGACGACAATGTCAGTGGGGCAGAGAGCTTCTTTTCTTGTCCAGGAAAATATTTCCCTCTGTCTTTTTCCATAGTGTCCCAGATTTTTATATGGTTCTTGCCCACTACACCCCCACTTCTCTCCCTGTGCAGATGAGGAATTTCCTCCTGTCTTCTCGGTACTCCTCTGAGAGATCAGGGAGGGGGGTATAGTGTAGATAACAGAGTCCTTAGTTTTGTTAATTGGCGAGATCAGACATTGTAAATCGGGGAATTAAGGCAGCAGCACCTTTATTGGTGGTCTTCATGAAATATAGAGGCCTGGTTATTGTTTGGACACTTCACTTCCAGCACCAGCTACAGACTGCCCCCATCTCCAATCTCAGGCACACATCTTGGCAGAGGGTGGAGGGGGGTCTCAAGACAAACAACAGATGTCATGAGGGTCTCAACTTCTTGGATTGTTTGAGACAAACATTATCATGTCCTGCATGTCACAATCTTTATGCCCAGAGTAGCACAAATAGTTTCTTCAAAACCACATGCTTAAGGTACCAAAGAACTGCCCACATCTACCTTGTTAAATCCTGGAATGAACTCTGAAGTCTGTTAGTGTGTAAGGAAGTAGTCGGTAGGCATGGCTAAGAGAACGGATGGCACGTGCTCTCAGCAACAACAGCTATCAACAGAACTTGTTTTGCGTGGGGCATAATGAGAAAAGATTAAGACTATATACCCTGTGTTACAGATGGGGAATTTGAGACAGTGAATGGTAAACTGGACTTCCCAAGTTTTGCTTACTTTTTTGGGGAAGAGATGGAGTCCATCTCCCATTCACAGAATGGCAGAAGCTGGAAGGCACCTCTGAAGATCATTTAGTTCAACATCCCTTTGACAACAGTCACCTAAAGTATCTATTCCTCAGTCAGATTCCAAGTCCTCTCTTTTAGAAGTTCAGTGGAGACAAATAAAGAAAAAATACTCATATGCAGAATTAAGTCTTGTTTGAAAATTAACTGAAGGTTGCTCAAGTGCTTTCTTGTAAAAAACAGACCAATCATCCCCTTTATTTTACTGTTACTTGTGGTTTATACCACTATGAACAGTCTGAGAAGGGTGCCAGCCAGGGAAAGCTGTGTTAGCAAGGCTTGGAGAGGTTGTTTCAGTCTGAAAGAATCATGGTGACTAGAATCATAGAATCATAGAATGTTTAGGGCTGGAAGGGACCTCCAAAGGTCATCTAGTCCAGTCCCCCTGCAGTGAGCAGGGA
>JAOEGS010018099.1:6110-19995 GCA_025447755.1 Corythornis vintsioides | reverse complement strand
ATATATATATATATATATATAAAATATATATATATTATACCTTATCAGGAAAAAAACCAACTTTTTAATTTCTATTCAGATGTCTAATGAAAATCTTACAGAAGTTAGCAGAAAGTCTTTTGGCTAAACATCTGTTTTTTAATATCTTCATCTGCTGATGCCTTTAGGATGTTAATACAGAAGATACAGCTAGAATTGTACATTTTAAAAATTATTAATTTTCTCCCCCTTTAAGATGCAACAATTAACACATTTGCATTGGTGAATTGGAAGTCTTCATTTCCGTGGGCTTTCATCTGCTTCTGGAAAGTAAAATTCCTGACCTGATAAAGGAATGTCACTTATTATTATATTATAATGTCACTATATAAACCCTGCTTATTGTATATTGTATGTATAGTTTAGTATATTTACACAACTTATCAATTAGCACAGATCAGGAAAATCAGCTTTGCTCTTGCATCATGTGTAACAGGAAAAATTATACCCTTCACCTCTTAATTCCCCAGACAACTAAGCTCAGCTCTTATGTATTGATGGGAATGCAGCTAACTGCAACACAAAGCAACAAGAAATCCAACAGTAATTGATTTAGTTTAAACTAGATAGTTGGTGATTAGTATTATTTATTTATAAATTGTAAGTTTGCCTTTTAATTATGTATGCTGCAAAAACAGAATAATATTACAAGTAGGTAAAGGAAATGAACACTGAGTAGAGTTACCAGCTTTTAATTATGCAAATGAGCACCACTGCAGAAGAATTATTTAGTAATCTTTTTGTGCTTAGAATTACAAATCTATCTCCACCATTGTGTTTAGAACAAATTAAATTGAATTCATGTAACTTCTTTTCTGTAGATCTTTGCAGTTAATGAGATTGAGCAGAAGTATCAGTAATCTTCAGAGACAGCATGTAATGTGCAGTGGGTCAGGGTAGTGCAACTGAAATATTACTGATAATATTCTTCTTGTAGGGGATCCTCTCATACTGTATTACTCAAGAAACAACAATTGCTTATTTTTCCTTATGTGTTTATATTATATATCTATTATGTGTTTTATTAACTTTTTATAGCTGTGTGACTTATATTCTTTTTTTGCTGTGGAGCCTGTTTGGATATCTAAGCTATGGATCTTTCCAAATGGTATATTTTGGCATAGTCTCTCCCACTCTTGCAATACCCTAGATTACTCCCCTGAAGTGCTTTTAAAAAAATTATTTTGTGGGGTTTTTTGTTTGTTTTGCTTTTTTGTTGTTTTGGTTTTTTTTTTTTTTTTGTCTTCAGCCTAGTGCTGTTCTTACTAGAAAAGTATTTAGCTCTCTGGCTTTGAGTCAATTTGTAATGGGCACTAAAAGAACAGTCTAATTTATAGTCTCTTCACATTACCCTAAAAAGTATCTGAGCTTCAATAATGCTGGTAGGCAGTAGGAAATATTTGAAAATCATTGGGAAAATAAGGGATTAAGAGCCCTTGAATATAGTGTTATGACATGATGAATAAAGTGCATTTAGGAGATCATGCACTAAATTGTGAAAATCCATTCCTAATCAGAGAAAGAGCTAGGGGTTACATGAAAGTGTACTGTCTGTCACTGTCCAGATTGGTTGAGTTTTCCTTTTCTGAGGGAGAACTTTTGCCTTTCAAAATATAAAAGTCAAGCTATGCTATATGAGAAAAGAAAGAAAAAAAAAAGGTTAGAAATTTGAAAAGCAATTGATGAGGTTTTTAAAGAGGTTCATTAAATGGATCTTTGTTCACGTAGTACTCTAGTCTACAGGGATTTTGCTATCACCTTCATGACAAGTGAACAAGTTTGCTCTGAACTGTCTGAAATAAATGAAGGCAGGGAAAGAAAAAACTCTGCCCCTAATTCAGTGCATGTTTTTATAATAGTAGCCTGCGCTTCCTGTTTCAGAGGAGGAATCTGCAGACATCATTTCATTCTTTGGGTAAACCCTTTAATTGCAGCACAATCTTCCCCCTTTTTGGAGTACCCCCTGCCAGCCATGTTGGGTTTGTCTGACATTTTCCCCTAAACCCCATTTTCCTGCGCCCTGTGGAGGGGGCCGGGGGGTCAGCAGTCACCTCCTCTTTCTCCTCCTGAGCCGCCATTTTGAGTTGCCTGCTGCCATCCCTTTTTCTCTAACAATTTCCCGGCGCCACCCTGCTGGTTGCTGAAAAGGGAAGGGAGACCATAGGCTTTTTGATGTTTTGGTTTTTAGAGTGGCTTTAATAACTACTAAGAAATCTAACTAATATTACAAATATATTTTTTTCCATTCTTGAGTATTTATTGGAATTTATGAGAGCAAATGATAATGATAATCAAAGATTAATTTGAAAATTTATCAGTGTATGGAAGAGTGAAGTATGCTTATTTTTTCATGCATGCAGGAGCTAACAGCATGATAAATTCCTTTTTCCAGTCACTAGACTCAATTTCACTGTCCAGAGGAACATGCAAGCATGACTTTGGCAACTGGATTGTGTTGATGGATACATGTATAAGTAATTCAAGACAGGACTTAAAGCCCTTATGGGAAAAGCAAACAGAATTTGCAATTTATGGTTTTGGACATGTCAAAAGGTGAACAAAATAGCAAGCAGTTTTAATCTCCTATAACACATTACAAAGAACCTGTTCAGTAAATAGAACCTGATCACGGACAGTATCCTGAATGACTGAGTGGTCAGGCTTATTTTCATACCAATAATAATCTCAGCAGAACCATTCTAAATGAATAGTGGAGAGCTGTGAATTTTCTATATTGTTTGTTATCTCAATAAGTCTTTTCCTGTTCAGATCATGTTTTGATCTGTTTCCCTATCTTTAATTTCTCCTAAACACTATAAAGCTTAATATTTCTCATGAAGATAAATTGTATAGTATATATGCAGCAAGTAGATTCATCTGACTTTTAAAGTGTTTGTGGTGTGGTGACAAAACCTCAGAGTTATATCAGCCATTCCCATATGGTAGAATTAAACTAGCCATAGTAGGTGATGGCAAGACAAAAAAAAAAAAGAGATGAAGACCAAGGTTACAACACATTAAATTATCATATCCCAACTGTAAAATGAAGCTGATCCCCACAAAACTTCAGTGAAGATATCATGATGGGATCACATGATCACTTCCAGATCATTTTAAACTATATGCATGGTTGGTGAATTGTATTAGTGTTAGATGTATCCCATATCAAATGTGATGACTAATTAATTAACTTTGGGTATATTGTTCTCTCCTGTTCTCTTTGCCTTCTTGTTTTCCCTGCTTCCTTGTTTTTTTAGGAAATAAGTAGGAAATTTTTTGTCTAAATGACAAAAGTGATTAGAATAACTATATGAATGAGAAGGGAAGGAGTAGGCATGCTTTATTTAGGACTTTAAGCATCTTTCCATTCTCCTGGTAATATGTATTGAGTATGATATCGTGCTTGCCCAACAATTATTTCTAAATATTCCTGTTTCAGAAGGACATTTTTATGTCATAAGTACACTATTTACTGTAGACAATGATACCTGACTGCTATGGAGTATTGACTTTTAAGTAGAGACATCAGTTATCAGTAAAAAATTTGTCACTCTTCTAGTAGAAACAGCTTACTTTCTTACCTATAATGTTTTCTAATTGTCATAAATAAGCTCCTTGGAACCCTGTTTTTATGTGTTTCTCCCTTTCCCCCTCCCCCACCCCCCCTTATTTTTTAGCATTATTGCTTTTATGGCATACATACTCTACTATGGTAGAGTTAGACTAAGCGATTTGTGTTTTCTTTCTTTCCTACACAGAAGCATGATTTGTTCATCATTTGAACTGTCAAGGAGCACCTAAGTAGCATACAAGGATTTCACCCTCAGCAATGTTTGGCCATTTAATTTCAATCTCTTAATTGTGCTTTGTTCTGCATGTGGTTGGACGGACTCACTTAAATCATTAAGTGAAATACACTATTTGTGTAGGACTCTACAATAGCATGTTACCTACATTATTAATAAAATTTTATGTCTATTTAGGCATATATCTTCAATACCCATTGAAATGATTCTTTTTTTTCCCCACTGGTTTTGAAATAACAGTTTTTTAGAAAAAAGTTTGAGTCAGGAAATAAAAACCTTTGTTTAACTGAAATAATGATTGGAAACAATGGGGAACTTGATTCTTCTGTTTATTCCTTACCATCATAAGCTATAGATGCCTTTAATGCTTTTCTGTTTTTTCATTGCAAGTCTCTGTCATCAGTCTTGAATTCAAACCATCATAGTGAATACAGTTGCAGCAGGAAATCTTTATCAACAAATATAAGTTTTTGTAAATATTCTTGCACATTCAAGAATCTGTCTCATCGTGAAAGGAAAATTCCTGCTCAAATAAAGTAATTTCTTAGATAAGAATGTATTATCTTTATCTTTACACTGAACTGGGCTTCCAAGAAGTCAGATAATCAGTGTATGCTGATAAAACTGACCTAGAAATTTAAGTTGGAATGTTAAATTAATTATCTCTCTAGGGCAGAGGCTGCACTTTTAGTTGCATGCACGCCAGGTTTCCTTGAAAAAAATTTCCACAGATCTCATGAGATGACATCCCAGAAATTTGTCTTTTAAGGAGGGAATAACTCACTGTCTATAGACTGAATGCACAAAATAGGGGTAAAAGTTACTTGTTAATTCTGTCTGTTTCAGAGAGTAGAGTATTTCTGCGATATTTTCTGGTATGGTAGAAATTTATTTAATTTTATTTTGGCAATAGGTACTTCATAACTGAAGATGATTATAATTAAAGGATGCCATAAATGCCTTCTTTTAAGCAGAAATATTTTTAAACTTTTTTCATTTTAACTTTTATCCAATTAAATCAGACCATTTAACCTTTCTCAGGAACAATGCTGCTCATCATTAAATGGATATAAACTTAAATTGCACTATTTCACATTCTCTTATACTTAGTATAATGCAAAGACTGAAGAGGTGAGAAGAACATTTTATGTATTCACTAGGTGAGATATATTCCCATACAGAGGGCTCAGGGAAATATGTAGCAGTTTCATGTTTTTTGGATCTGTCTAAAGTTCAAGAGCTTCTATTGTCATGCGCAGGTCACAGACTAGAGTGTGGTTTAAAATTGTATTCTTGGGAACAGAATTAAGACTCATAATGGAGTCAAGTGCCAAGGAACTTTATTTGCCCAACAACAGAAATGTGTAGCAAAGAGAGAGAGAAAAGAGAGACGGAGGAAGGAAAGTGTCAGTGTAATAGCAACCACCATGGATCTGTGGTGTCCCAACAGTCCAAATCCTCTATGGTAGGTCAGTCCTGCTCTTTTATTAGATGGTCTTGTTGAATATTCATTAATTCTTCATCTTAACCACACCTATCACCTGGAGGTGGTATGCATGCCCAATACCGTCTGGAGGGGGTGGGGGTTGTTGGTCGTCTTTAGGGGTCTCCAAACCCCTCAGTCCTCCAAGCCCTGTGTCTGGGCACATGCCCAGGGTAGGTGGCAACTCTCAAGCAGGAACTTGACCTTTAAGAATGAGAACTTGAAGTGTTGTGAGTGGCAGCTCTCTGTAGAAAAAAACAGGAACTTGTCTTTTGCAGTGAAATGTCTTCCTTGAGCAAAGCAATTCTAGATCTAATTTGGTGTACTGTCTCTGACACATGGCTGCAGCAATGTTGAGCCAAGCAATTCTGTATCTAATTCAGTGCAGAGTCTCTGACAGTATGATAAAATGAGATGCTTCTTACATAAACAAGAAGATCAATATAAGCTCTCTGAGGGGAACGTATTATGAAAGGTAGTGTTTATTCTGTTTATTTTTGTCTTCTACATAGATTTAAGTATTATAAACGTTCAGTTTCACTATACCTAGTGAAAATGGTAGTAGTATAACATAGTGCACCTAGACTTTGTTTAATTTAACAGGCCATAAGATCACTACAGTTTTCGTTGAAATATTTAATGACAGGCATATTGTTCCAAAACAAGAAGCAGTATGCCTATTGTTGGAGTTTAAAAAAAAATAAATATATTTTTAGAACCACTTTTTAATGACTAAATCTTGTAAGTAAATGAATTGCCCTTTAGGCCTTCTAATTTCAAAAGGGGTTGATTAACTACTCTTTTCCAGTGTTTCAAATAGATAAGTAAGAAACTATTATCCAGTCATAGATTCCCAAAGACTTGGACATTACTTTTCCACTTAATAATTTTTTTTTTCATTTGTGGTTTATTTCTGAGAATCAGCTTGGATTTTGAAATAAATAAATAAATAAAAGTTGTTTATTGTAGAATCATTCAGGTTGGAAAAGACCATTGGGATCATCAAGTCCAACCATTAACCCTACTCTACAAAGTTCACCCCTAAACCATGTCCCTAAAAACCACATCCAAAGAACCCTGAAACACATCTAGGGGTGGTGACTCAGTCACCTCCCTGGGCAGCCCGTTCCAGTGTCTGACCAATCTTAAATTACTGTATGGCTACTTTGGCATTCATGATACTAGGAGTTTTTAAGTTCTTTAAACACAATTTCTTTATCTTCACTGGCATTTGTGTGAGTAAATTATGTCGTGTACCCATTCTCTAAAGTTTTTAATGAAAATATTAAGTAAAAAGAGACTCACAATTGCTGTATCCAATCAGGTAATTCATCAATCTGTTCAGCAAAATATGATGTCATAGTTAATCCACTGGAAATTATTTTTGCAAAACATTTATGAACACTAGTATAAATGTTTTATGAAATAATGTTTGCATATTGCTCTTAGTTCTGTTATTAATTTTTAGGTTGTTATTTTCTATTTTAATTTTAATTAGAAAGGCAGTTATTCTTTGAAAGAGTTGAAACAGGTATGTTAATAATTTACATTTTATCTCCTTTTTTTCCTCAGTAAATACTTTCTGAAAGGATCTTGATTTAACCAACATTTCTGTTAAACAACTCCCACTAAGTTAATCAAGTATTTACTTGTTGCTGCTTATTTTCACAGGCCTACTCCCTGTTTTTCATCATAACTCTGTGTATGTTAATTATCATAATTTCTTGAGATATTTATTTCTTATGCTTGATTTGTATTTTTGCAGTCTCTCTTAGCTGTTCTTTTATCTGACTTCACAGGAGCTATTTTTTACGATCTCTTATGAGTTACAAATTTAAAACAAGTATCCATCCTTTTAGTCATAAGGTCTTTACAGAAGATACAGGCCAATTGTCATACTCATAATTATTATTATAATGAACTTCTTAACGATTTCATCCTAACTCCAGATTTTAGAGTTAGGTTGGGGCATAACATGCTATTTAAGTATTTACTGTATAAGAAACATTACAGTTCTCATAGCACTTCCTGCTCTGTGTGATATGTCTTTCACTATGTATGGTATACTTCCAGCTAAAGTCTATGAAGAAGGCAGTAAAATATTTCTGAATGACCTGCTGTAGTGTCATACAAAAAGAGAGCTGTCCACAGCATGAGCTGCTGGCCAGAGGCTGTGTTCATGTCAGGGTGAGTGGAGACAGCTGGTTCTGGTAAATCATCTTTATAATGTTCTGAGCTATGGCCAGTTATGAGCAGATTATATTTTGGGTTTGTTTTGTTGGTTTTTTCTCCCTAAATGCTGATGTGAAAATTTTTCCCTACTAGCTATATTTTTTCTTTTATCTCTTAATCTCTATAGCTCATCTGTTTGCTAATATGTTCCTTACCAACCCAAAATATTAAGTCTAGATGCTGTTGTACTAGATTTTTATTTTTTATTTTATTCTGTCCATAAATAAAAAAAAGAATGCATAGAGAATAAATCAGTAATGAAAATGTCTAGAAGTAGTTACATGTGCCAGACTACAATTACAATACCCTCGGTAACAAAAATCATATTGGTTTCTGGCTGATCAGTTTCAAGATGTGAGGAGTACAGGGTTTCAGAATTGTATCTGTAAAAGCTAGATGTTGAATTATGGGTTGGTTGGGTTTTTTTTAATATAGTTAAGTATTTGCTGTGATGATACCTTGTCAGACTTGAAAATTGCTTGTAGCATTACATAAACATTTCCCATTTATAATATAAAAATTATAAAATTGTTCCCAGAGGTGTATTTCTACTACCATTATTTCTTAAATAAGAAATAACAATTTTTTATTTAAGTCTTTATATCCCTACATCAATAATTCCTTTCTAACTGGAAATATCCCCCAAAAAAACCCTGAAGTCTCAAAAGAATAGTCATGGAAAGAAGTAATGTTTTTATATTTACTGCATATATAAATCTAGCAGAGAAATTTTGGAGATATAGAAATGAAGTTCTAAATGTATTGAGTATTTTAAAGCTTTTTTTTTTTTTTTTTCAAACCACTTCTAATCACTGAATTGACGTTTCAAACATACTGTTTGTTTTTTCTGTTCTATATCATTGTGAATGCTGTCAGGCTTTATTACACACTTGCAAAAAAAAATGTATTACTGAATATTATTTCTTTCAAAGGTAAGAGTATCAAAGCTTGGTTAATAGCAAAGACTGTTGAATGAAATGTATTAACTGAACCTAGCAGAAAATCTGGGTAAGATTAGAGAGCACTGTGGGTCTCTAAGCAATCTGAGTTACAGTATTTGCTGCAGGGGTTGTGGAACTCTTGAGACCTTAAACTTTAGCTTCTCAGAAAGCAAAAAAAGAAATTGTGAGAGAGCATGAACTAGAAAAACTTTTGACCAGCTTTTGTTGTAATGACCTGAAACTTTTATTCTTTCTAAAACAGGGAAAAAAAACCCAACCAAAAACCAACAAACAAACCAAACCCCAAAGCAATGCCAAAAAGAAGCCAATGGAATGAGACTTAAATGATTCAGTACTTCACATTTTCACTAGCTTGTTTGTTGTCCGTGGAGAAGTTTCTTTCATTTCCTCCCTGAGTTTCCATTCCTCCTATGTATGATTATACTGACACAGATCTTCTTGTAAAGAACTTTGTTGGCTTGAGACATAGATTTGCAATAAGAAAAATGTAGAAGCCATATCAAGCTATATAAAAGCCCTCTGACAACTTCTGCTGTTTCTGTTAATCATACTCTTCTGTAGTGATCTTCATTTCTTAAAGCATCTTGTGCTTTGATCAAAGGTATTGCACCCAGTTCAGCCTTCTGCCTGTTTTAACAGCTGGATGGGTGTGCAGAGAGGTGATCTTCCTGAGAGCTGAGGCAAAAGCATCATTCAGCAGCTCTGTTACCTCTGCATCCTCTGTTCCCATATCTCTTTTACCATATCAAGTGTTGATCTTGGTTAGCAACCAGCTGACCACCCATCCTCTCTATGGTTCCCCTTCCTTAACTGGGCACAGGGAGAGAAAATATGACAAAAGGCTCATGGATAGAGAAAAAGACAGAGAAATCACACAGCAATTATTGTCATGGGCAAAGCAGACTCAACTTGGGGAAAAAAATTTATCTTATTGCCAAATGATAAGTGGGTATCATATCACAGAATACTAGGTTGAGACCTCAAGGATCACCTGATCCTACCTTTCCTGGTAAAAGCACAGTCTGCACAAGATGGTCCAGCACCTTGTCCAGACAAATCTTAAAAGTGTCCAATATTAGAAAATCCACCTCTCCCCTAGAGACTATTCCGCTAGCTGATTGTTCTCATTGTAAAAAAGTTTTCCCTTGTGTCTAGTTGGTATCTATCCAGAAGTATCTTGTATATCCATTACCTCTTGTCTTTTCTGTGTGATACCTTTTAAAAAGGGAGCCTTCATCTTTGTTTGCAGCCATCCTGTAAATCCTGGAACACTGATGATAAGGTTTCCCTTAGGTCTTCTTTTCTTAGTGTTGAACAAACCTAATTCTCTCTGGCTTTCATCAGATGACAGGCTTCCCAGAACTTTGATTAAGTTTGTGGCTCTTCTCCAGACACATCAGCCTGTCCATGTCATGTATAGCAGGGACCAAAACTGAACAGAGTATTCCAGATGTGGCCTGGAATCTGCCATTAATATCTCATTCAAGTGCATGGTGAAATCTCAAAGAGTTTTGATTTGGATAAATATATAGCAACAGAGAAGTTTACATAAACATTTTAATTCTTTACATTTTAACAAGCTTATAAAAAAATGATTTGATCTTTCAAACTGATTTAGTCTGGGTTTTCTTTCTAATTGAACCAACTGGCCTATTTTTGTGCTTTTCTTTCTTCTATGATTAAAAAAAAAATACCATTTTTATGCACAGAAATGTTCATTCTATCTGGTTTATAAATCAATTTTTGTTTTGGCATATTCTTCCTCCTCCTGAGCACAAAATCTATTAAACCAATCTTTTTAATAGGCATGTTTCAGGAAGAGCTACATAAGCATAAATTGCTTTAATTTCATTTTTAAGTGCTTGAGAAAAGTTAATAACTTCAAGTCTAAAGGAAATGCCACAGTTCAATACAAGGATAATATCTGTAAAAGAAAGTTAAGGATGTAAAAAATGTTAAACATTTTCTTACTAAATGCCATGAACATCTTTATTCTAAAGGAGAATTAATGACTTCCTTAAGCATTTTGCAAAGATGTACTGCTTGCTTGTATGAAAGAAGTGCTTAAACTGGTAAACAACAGATAATGATCATATCCATATCTTCTAAAGGGCAAAATTAAAGCTTTGAAGGGTTTTCATGTTTCTTGTTGTGGGAAAAAAAAATGGTATGCACAATGGCATACTTTTGTGTAAAATATGGGTGTATGTATATGATATAAAGTATTAATTTATTTTACTAAATATAATAAAAGCATGATAATTTATGACACATGTATTTCTAGAAAGAAAGATTTTTCTTCTGTTTTTCTGGAAGAGTATACTGGTTTTGATTACAAGGTACTATGGAGAAAATTACCTTTATGTCAGTGAAAATCTGTACAGAAAATAGTTAAATTACTTTTTTTTTTTCTCCAAATCCAGTTTTTCCAGAATGACTTTGTAAAGGACAGTATACCAGTCTTCAGAAATAGAATGTAAGAAACAGACATGGATTCTATTAATATTTATTTACAGTTTCTTGCTGGTTATTTTGAAATTCAAATCCAGTTTGAAATATCAAATCTAAGGTTTACTTTAAGGTAATGAAAACCACCAAATTGTTATTAAATGCATAGTGAAATAACACTGATGCAGTTTAATCTTAATAAATACTATGTGCACATTGAAATGGATTTCTATGTTCTCAGATAATCATATTATAAAATCTCTGAAAAACAGACTTTTCATTTGCTTACTTATATTATTCTTTTTCTTTTTTTTTTCCCCAGATGACACGAGAGCAGTATATATTAGCAACACAACAGAACAGCCTTCCAAGGACTGAACATCCTCAGTTTTACCCAGTAGGGATTTATGGATGGCGAAAGAGGTGCTTATACTTCTTTGTCCTTCTGCTGTTGGTTACCATGATTGTTAACTTAGCAATGACAATATGGATTTTGAAGGTTATGAATTTCACAGTGGTAAGTATCACAGTAACTTTATGTTGCTTGAACTAATAAATTGTGGGGTTTTGTTCTCTTCCCTTTACCATGTTGTATTCGCATCTTATCATTTTGGATTGAAGATCACTTCTTTGAGATATTTATGCCTTTATGCAGATAATTTTGGTTAATCATATCTGCTGAAAATATACCTGGATCTTAGAGATTTTTCTTTTGTTTGCCCAACCAAAAGCATCACTGTGACTGCCCGAAGCATCTCTTCTGTTGTTCTTAGTATTTTTTAGAGTTTACTGACCATTTGTACTGTTTCACTTAGAGTAGCTGTTTTGATGTTGATAAGAGGGGGGAGGTGGGTATAAAAGCCACAGGATTTTGTGAGACCTCCTCCTCCTAGAATATTTTATAGCAACGAAGTGTTTCAGATGCACACTTAAAAACTGCATTCAGTGGAAAGATTGAACTGTATTCTGCTCAGCTGTTCTCAAAGCTTTTTTTGCTAAAGGTGGTAGAAATTCTTACTAGTTGGGAGTGGAGTATTGTCTTTTTGTATATCAAAAGAAAAGAGAGCACTCCACATCTTAAAATAGCAGTGCTTCTGCTGGGATCAGTGTAGTCTTTATCTCTCTGGATTTTGAACTTCATAACCCATATTTTGATGTAGCTAGTAAAACATTTCTAATTCCTAGGATCATTGCACACTTCTTCATTAGTTTATTGGAAATAACAAAAAAAAAGGCAAACCCAGATTTCCAACATTCCTAAATATTGGAAATAAAATTGTTTTAAACATTGTTTATGTCTGCTAATACACTGTAACACATAGAGTTGTCTGAGATTATTACATAGTGAGACATTATGGAAATATCTTGCTACTTCTGAGTTGCCACTACTGGATGAATACATTGGGTTAATATTTTGACAGCTGTATTACTTTAATATTCATGTACTGAAGAGTCTGACAATTAGAAGTTTGGGAGGTTTTTTGGTTTTTGTTTTGTCATATGTTTGGTTTTGTTGTTGGCTTTGGGTTTGGTTTTTTGGTTGTGGTTGTTGTTTGTTTTGGGTTTTTTTGTTGTTGGTTTGTGTTATTTTTGTTGATTTTTTTTAATTATTTTTTAATTTTTTTTAGCATAATGTGCTTGCAAAGCCAGGATAGCTTTTACTGTATGCATTAGAAGAGTATTTAGGCATACATGTTGACTTCAGGAAAATGGTCTGGTATTGTTCCAGAGAAGAATTAAGTGTGGAAATTTTAAAAACACAGAATTTTTCTATATGCAGAAGACTGTAATCTAGTAAAATATTTGAAACTGTTGTGTCCATATCTAGGTGATGTTTAACCTTCCACTCTATATTATAGCACTATCAACTTTAAAACTTTTTGGACATACATACAGTCTTTTTAAAACACAGCAACAGCAACAAAAAAGATATTTTGAAAAATCTTTCTCTCACTGAAGTCAAAATTTTGTTAGAAAGTTAAAGGTTTATGTTGAATAACATAATAATAAATTTTAGAATATCACATACGCCTTAACCAACTCAGAATTTATAATTCCTATTTAACAGTTTGTTATGAAAAGTCTGAAAAAATTATTGTTTGTAAACAGTATTTTTGTTTTGTATTTAAAAATATTAACAAAAATATTTTATTAATGATCATACCTCCACCAGATCATTCTTAGTCAAAATTATATGTAGTATAAGCCTATTGTCATAAAATTATTCATCATTATTCTTTTAATGGTGAAATATTTCATGATTATGTTTAATGAAAGGTACTGCTTCAGGACTGATTTGGTTTTGTCTCCTAACTTTTATATACATTTGTGGAATGATATGAGTTTAAACTGTGACAGAAAACAAAAGTCTTGAAGCTTTGGTTTCTGTCCTGAAATTGTACATCCTGAAATGCACACATTTGTTTTACTAAGAGACTGTTAAAAGTTTTAATAATTAACTCTTACTACAAGAGGTTATTTAATATTATAATAGTTGTAGGCATATAATGTAACTTAAAGCTGAAAGAATGTGAAAGTCTCAGTATTTGCTTCTGCACTGTTACTTTGGATCATGTTTGAATCAGTTTTGTTAATTATACATGGAAGAATATCAGTTTTCTTCTGTAGATTCATGGAATGGTAGTCTTCTACTTGGACTAGTTCATATTTACATTAGAGACTTTGTATTAATTAAAAAATTGGTTGCTAGAAGATCATAATATAAAAGTTCATAAAATCGTAACACGTCCACAAGTGCACATTTGAGTACAAGTAGGAAATTTGTATTGAGTCTGATGGATTCACATTCTTAGTAACAGACATCTGAGAGTAAAATAATTAATGAACCTAAAAATGTATTTAAAGAATGAAATAGCTTTGGATTTTTTTTTTTTTAATTGTGAACATATATTTAT
>JAOEGS010018098.1:84328-111783 GCA_025447755.1 Corythornis vintsioides | reverse complement strand
AAGCCTGGAGAGGGGCTGTTTCCAAAGGCCTGGAGTGAAAGGACAAGGGGCAATGGGTTTAAATGAGAAAGGAGTGGGTTTAGATGAGAAATAAAGAAATTCTTTACTGTGAGAGTGGTGGCCACTGGAACAGGGTGCCCAGGGAGGTGGTTGAGGCCCCATCCTTGGAGCCATCCCAGGTGGGGCTTGAGGAGGCTCTGAGCACCCTGCTCTAGCTGCAGATGTCCCTGCTCTCAGCTGGGAGTTGGCTCTGGAGGTCCCTTCCAACCCAGACATTGCTAGGATTCTATTATCTCCATCAAGGTTGGACTGGATGAGCTCTGGAGGTCCCTTCCAGCCCAGACATTGCTAGGATTCCATTATCTCCACTGGGGCTTGCTCAAGGCCCATGGAGCCCCAGCACAGGGCAAGGCCCCCTCAACTGGAAGTGAGGAAGCAGGCCATGAGGCCATGAGGAAGAAGCCTGCTCCTTTGGTAGGAATCCTGTGCTGTCAGAGCACTGGATGTGACCCAGTGAACAGCCACCCCAGCTCTGTTTGGCTTTGTTTCCCCAGTGTGCTCTGCATGAGTATCAGTGTCCTTGGCGGGTGTAGGGAGCCTATCAGCACTATGCAGCTTGGCTCCCTTTCCCCTTTCCAACAGGCTGGGAAAGCCCAAAGATCCTTGATTGGTTCAGAGCTCTTTGGAGGCTTTAGAAGCCCTCACTGAGATAGCATCTGGCTTATCAGAGTCTGAAATGGTCTTTTTAATAGCTCCAACGTTAAATAAGAGCAAAGTTTTACTGCAGAACATCTCATCAATAGTTAGCTGAACTTCTTGGCAGACTGACAAATCCAGTTTAACACTTCAGTTCTGCTTTTAGGCTCTTAGGATCCAAATCTTAGGATTTAGAGCTGAAGGGTTTTTTTTTTTTCCCCTACTTTCTACAGGGCTAAATCTTAAAAGTACTTGCTTGGTTTGAAGCTCAGAATTTCACAGCAGTGCCAGTGTATGTGAATGAATGCTGATGAAAAAAGTGCAAACTTTTTTGTGAAAGAAAAAAAACTGTTCTGAAGTTTTAGAAGTGTTTGAAACTCTGCCAAGTTTCTACAAATGCTTCTGATCTCTTTCGTGCTTGTAAAAATACTTATGGGAAACGTTGTTTTAATATTTTTGAAGCGTTTTAGTGACTTAAAATTTCAAGTGGCCATTCTAATGAGATGTTGCTAATTATTACTATAAAAACCTCGAAAAGAAGCTCTCCAAGTGCAAGGATTGTTCTCTAAGGACAGGTTTGTCTCCAGTTGCTTGTGCTGTGCAGTGATAGAAAACACCCACTTTCTGAGCATAAGTTGTTAGCTGAAACTACAGCTGTGGCTCTAGAGATTGGGTTGCAGCTTCTGGCCTATCTGGAGGGCAGGTGGGCCATTGGAAAATGAAAACTATTATTCCTTGTAGCCAATAGTTGATATTTCTCTTTGCAAGTCGGGCAGCCACTGACTCTTAAGAGCTGCAGAATTTAAATCTCCTTCAAGACAAGTCTGGCAGGTGTTCTGGAGAAAAAGATAAATTTCTCTGAAGCCACTTAATGACACTTCTTCCATCTTAGTATGAGGCCTAGAATGGAAAAGGGACGCTGTTGGTTAGTGGCAGCTTGTGGAGAATGGAAGAATCTCCAACCAAGGAGAGAGGATGAAGGCTGCTTTTTTGGTCAGGAGTGGCAAAGGGGGTTTTGCTGCTCCTTGCCTGGCAGACCAGCTGAGGTTCAGACCCTTTCTTCACCATCTGGTAGTATGTAAAAAAAACCCCAACTTTCCCAACTTTGCACTAGCCAGCAAAGGTATATTTTTGTACTCAAGTTCCAAAGAATGCTGTGCAGTGACCTGAGGGATCTGATCTGACAGGCCTTGTGGAAGTGTTCAACCTTGACCTTTGTTGCTTTCAAGAGGGAAATCCCATTTGATAACAACTGCACCAATGAGACTAGAAGATTTTTGTGTTTAGATTTTGGGTTGGGTTTATTTTTGGTTTTGGTCTCCTTCAACAGAGAACTGTTGGAAAAAATAGATGTAGGACATGTCCTCTTTCTCCAAGGGTCCACAAAGTGTTACACTGCAAATGGTTTTTAATTGCCTAGTCAGTTCCCCTGGAAGACATTGGAAAGTCTTGCTACACAGGGAGAATAAATGTCCTGGGTTGCTAGGTCATCTTGGAAAATGCAAATGGCTTGTGACAGGAGTACTAAGGAGCTTTATTAGACAGCAGGAGTTGGGATTGAGCCTAAAAATCAGGACAGAGATTAGCATGCTGAAGAAACCTCTGTTGTGAACCACAGAAGTGAAGGGATAACGAGGACAGTTCAGACCCATTCCTTGCCAGTTTGTTAAAGTGGATTTGAATGAAATGGAATGTATAACTAACCTCTAATTTCCAAAGCATTTTAGTGTGGGTTTAGCAATCTGATTCCTGTCAAACCCCATGCCTGTCATACTGACGCAAACATCAGGCAGTGTTTAGAAAATTTAGAAAGGTATTTTGCCAAGCAAGAAAAAAACCCAAAAACCCCAACCCAACAAAAAACCCCAAACAACAAACCAAACAAACAAAACCCCTCAGAATTTAAAAACCAAAACCAAACCAAAACCAACCAAAGAACAAAAAAACCCCAAACCAAAGAGCCACACCTCTCTTTTAACATTCATTCCTATACAGATCAGAAATGGAGAAGTAGAGGAAAAACATACCATCATGTTGATCATTCTAAAAAAAATCATCCTGTGCTGCTCTTTTTTTTGGAATTTTTTTTTTTTGCAGTTTTCCACTGGCTGGAGGCTTTTGAAGGAAAGAAAAGACTCATCCTCTGTCTTGAATTAACTTTGTTAACGATTAACAGAGCAGTGCAGTATGTGGGGTGTGTTTTAATTAAATCAGAGGAGACATGATTTGGACAAGAACTTTAGTTTCACTTTGAAAGTTATTAAATAAACTGACACTGATTGCTCTCTGAAGGTCCCTGGGAGCAGCTGGTTAGTTGGTAATCCCTGTGGAGCTAGTGAAGGAAAGTCCCTTCCAAAGCACCTAAGGGCCATCAGCAGACTCTGGTGGAATTCAGATGGCCTTCTCTAGCAGTTTATTGGGTTGTGTGTGAAGTCAGGAAGCTGACAGGGGCTTGGATGTTGTTCGTCAGTAAAATTCAGAGTATCATAAGATAGGAGTTTTTGGTGCAGCAGGATTGCTCTTCTCTCCAGAGCCATGTGCCTGGGCATGTGTTCACACAGACAGTGCAGAGCAGGATCAACCTCAATTTGGACCATGGCTTCAGACTGGAGTGAAACAGTGGATGCTCTCCCTGGTGTCTGGTGGGACCATGGGTGACCTGCCCCCCTGCTTCACCTGCACTGAGTTTACTGAGGTGTCTGTTCAAGAGCTTTGGCTCAGGCTTCCACCCATGCCCACTGAGCAGTGAAATCAAGGCACAGCCTGTTTTGGCTGGAGATGCATCTCTCCTCTGTGTTTGTATCACACCCACCACATTGTGGCTCTTTCTGGTTTTTGTGGCTAAGTCTAATGTGAATAGTAATGTTTGGAGCATGCCTGTTAATTGATTAAAAATAACACCATTTCATATAAAACCTGTTGCTGAAAGCATTGTTGAAATTAACTCTTGCCAGGAAGAGTCGGGATGGAGAGAACTTGCTTCTGCATCATTGGCAGCTTTCTCAGCTTTCTGTTTTGTGGGCTCTGCAAATAATAATCTCCATGGCAGTGAGCAGAAGCCCTGCAAGTGCAGTTACAGGTCTCTGGACTGTGAGCACTGTCCTTTGCACAGCTAAAGCTGAAATTGATTCCTGGCAGTTATTGCTCCAGGCAAGCTGCAGTTCAGCTGTAAATGAGATGGCAAATGCTAACCTTTGCCAGCCAAAAGAAGAGATTGCTCTTTCTTGCTGTGAGACTGGGCATGTGTCCCTGAAATGCATACAGCACAGAAGAGGGGGTGTGGAAGTGGGTGGGAAGGTGGTGGTCCTTCCCTCTGCTGCTGCTGGCAGCTGGAGAGAAATGTTCTGCTCGGAGCAGGAGGGGACCAGAGCCTGACCCTTGCTAGTGACAGTGCCAGGGCACAAGGAGAAGAAGTGAGGAGCCTTTCCAAAGGCTTCCCTCCATTTCAGTTGTTGACCAGGAGGTAGCTGTATCCTCTTATATGGGGACTATTGGTTGGCTCTTCGTGTTTATTTGAAAGCAGTGAAAAGATGACATAAAACAAAAGCTATGCTTTGGTGGAAATATTCTATCACCCTCACGAAACATTATGCTGCTTTGTTTCTGGATTGTGCATTGCCCCATAAGGAACTGACAGAGAATGCAAACACCAGCAAATATTTTTATTCGAATCAATATTCAATTTACAGTGGAAGTTCTCCTTGGAATATCATTTTAACACTTGCCTTGGAGTTTGTTCTGTTTACTGCTACAGCCATACATGCAGTCAGTAGCTTTCCCACGTGAGAAGCAGGATAATATGAACACCTCAAGACCTGAGGACAGTCATTAAAAAGCAAACCTCTTGCTGCAGAACTTGTCTGTGCAAATAGTTCTGTCATCTGCTGAGGTGTTAGCTCCATGGTAATGTGTCAGTGTGAGCAGCTGTTTGCATGTGGCTCCATGAATTTGCACATGGCCAACCCCCCACCCTACATATTCCAACCTGAATATGTATTTTAATGCATAGAACCACTGCCATGGCTTAAGTATTGCTCACAGGTTTTACTGAACACATTCAAGCTTTTGGCACTGCTGCTGTTTGAAGGCATCCAGGTAAATGCAGCTATGGGTCACAGGTAAACAGTGAGGGGAGGAATGTAGGTGTTCTAGCTGTGGGAAGGCTTCTCTGTACTGGGCCCTGGAAGAGTGAGGAAGACTTGCTACTGGGAAATGGCAGAATCTCTGAGAGATTGAGAAAAATGAGGGAGTTCAGTATTATTTGAGGATGAAGAGCATAGATTTGTTTTTATGAGCACTCAAGAGATTTACTCCAGGACCTTATGTTGCCAGACTTTACCTACTGCCTATGATTTAATATGCCAAGGGGTTCATCTGTGCAATGCAGTCCCTGCCCACATGCCAGTGTGGTAGGGAGAACTGTCACAGGAGGGGAATGCAGATGCTTGTTGCCCTGGGAGATGCATACACTGAGCTCCCTGCAGTGGAGATATTTCAGAACTGGGGTATTTCAGCACAGCCCTTCAACCAGCAGAGTTTGTCTGTTCCCTGAGAACATGAAAGGGACTGTGGCATCTTTTTCTTTCCCATGGAGGGAATAGTTAAAAATATTCTTCAAACAAGGAGCAGATGTTCATGTCATTAGAACAGATTTTCATAAAAAACAGAGTTCTGCTTCTCTTGCAAAATGCCAGTAGCTTTGCAGGCTTCTCTACAGGTCTGCCTACTTATTTCAGACTGGTGGCACAGAGGAGAGGCACTGCAAGTGAGCCATTTGCTGTCTCCAAAACGAAACTGATTCATTTCTGTAACTTTTCTTGCCCATTTGAAAACAACAACAACAAAGCTAAAAACCCATGAGGGTATTTGAATAACAGGACAGGAACTGTGAGCAGCACAGAAAACCCACTGTTGACAAACAGGTACAGAGAGGAACAGGCTACATACTGACAGGTATGGTCTGGGTGTGGTGCATGTGATTCTGTCAGGTTCTGAGTTCACTCCAATCACAAAAGAAAAAGGATGCACAGGCTGTTGTGATCAGCTCACTGAAAACTCCACCTTCTCCATACAGGAATGGCTAAAGGAAGAATAACAAACAAAATTTTAAGTGGTTCTCTGGATGAACTCTGGACATTCTTATTGTTAGTATGAATAGACGTTGGAAACTCCTAGTAATAATTTCCTTTTGGAAAGTTTTAATGTCTCCTTCCTCCTCCTCATTTTGCTGCTTTTAATGTTGAGAAGCTAGGAAAGGCCTTATAGTTCCTTTGATTGTTGTAATGAGCTCTATAAGAGCCTTATAACTTGAGCTCATGGGTGTGAATGACCCCTCTACTTAGTGTCTGTTAACTCAGTGTTTTCTCTTTCTGGTCACTTCCTTAGGGGTTTTGATGCCCTCGAGCCAAGTAATAATCTCTGAACATCAGGACATAGAAGGAGAGCAGGTTGAGACATGCATCTCTTACCTCCATCAGTTTTCCTGTTTGAGATACCCATGTGAAATGATCCAGGGGAGGTGATTTGCCTGTTCCTGCTCCATATGCAAGATCTTCACCCCAGGGCCACAGCACACTGACAGTTTCCCTCTCTGTTAACTTTCTGAAGAAAGTAAACAACAAAACATTTGTCTTGAAAATAATAAAGGGGTTGGGAAGTGCAAGGATCTGTAACTTGCTCAGATCCTGCTGTCACTTCTGTTCAAAGGGGTTGCAAGCATGGCAACATCTTGGCCATGTCAACCTCTTCCAGGGGAACCAGTTCTGCAGTGCTGTAAACTTATGGAGCTGACAGGTCAGCACCCAACTGAACAGGAGTGCTTGGCACTGCCTGTGTTAGCCCTGGCAGAGCCTCTTTGGTGTTGCATGCTGAATCATATGTCCCTGCAGCTTTTCTTAAAACAGTCAGAGAATCATGGAATCACAGAATGTAATTCTGTAGGAGTTGGAAGGGAGCTAGAAGATCATCCAGTCCAACCCCCCTGCCAGAGCAGGGGCACCTAGACCAAGTCACCCAGGAGCAGATCCAGGTGGGTCTGGAATGTCTCCAGAGGAGACTCCACAACCTCCCTGGGCAGCCTCTTCCAGGCTCTGGCACCCTCACTGGGAAAAAAATTTTCCTTGTGTTTGCCCTAAACCTCTTGTGCTCCAACTGACTCCCACTGCCTCCTGTCCTGTCACTGGATGACAATGCTCCTCAGCTAAGTGGGCCTTATGGACTTAAATTATGGGCACAGCTCCAAGGACAGCTGGAAGTGAATCCTCCACCAGTGCAGAAGGATGTTGCTCACCTGGGTTAGCCCAGGCCCAGTTGGCAGTGTGCTCATTGCCTGTGCACAGTTCCCCTGTCCAGAGTTGCAGTTATCTTGCAGTTTTGAAAGTGTGACAAATCAGGGCTGCAGCAATTTCTGGATGAAAAAAAACCAAACCAAACAACACATCAACACTAGTGTTACCAAATTAAAAATGGGTACATGGGACATCAGCCTTCAGAGTGCTTTGAGAAGCTGCTGACAAGGATGCCTCTCTTAGATTAAGCTTGCAGACAGCTGAGCAGAGACTGGTGCTGTTTGGAACTGGGCTTTGCTCACTTGATTGATCTTCAGTTCTTCATTTGCAGGCAGAGATGGCATGTGTGTTGAGGAAAGACTTTGTGTGGCCAGCATTGCTCATTGCCCCATCAGGAGGCAAATGGTGTCTGTTATCATTACTGCTGGAGAGATAAGAGCAAGAAGATGCAATTTGTTGTTGGAAGCACTGCTCCAAATAAAAATCCAGGCTGTGTGAATAAGTGTGTCTCATTTAGAGTGAAGCTCTCCAGACTTTCATAATGCAAAACGTTGTTTGGAAAAGCAAAGAAAAGGAAATTTGAATTCCTCTGACTGTCCTGTTCTAAGGGGGGGTCATTTAAAAATGGTTCTGGGGTCTCCCACAAGCCCAAAAGGTTTCTCCTGCTCCTCATGACCCAACAGCTAGGTCAGGTTTGGCATTTAGAGACAGCAGGGGAAGGTCTTTGAAAAATCTGGAGCAATTCTTTGAAGATGTAGAGTGTAAATGTTTTAGAGGACAGTCCATTTGCTTTTATTTCTACGCCACATGGAAACAGTTTTGTTTGTGAGCACTGCAATTATGTCATTCTAGGATGGATTGAAAAGAGTGTAGAACTCACTCAACTGGAAAAAAAAAGTTTCTGTGACGCAGTAGTAAAGAGAAATCTGTATTAAAATGCTGTAGGCTGCCTTGGAACTGAGTTTACAGTTTCACAAACACCAACTCTTCTATCTGATTAAAATGTATGTTTTGGCAGAACAGCAATACAATCTCTGTTTAACTAATGCTCTTCCAGAGGGAAGAATTCTGCTGCTGTAATTCCCCAGTAGTAGAAATGTCTTGTCCAGGAAAAGTAAATATGATTCCCTTCTCAGCAGCAGTTTTGAAGGGCTATACACATTCATGCTGCCTAACGTGCCCTGGAGGCCAGGGTAAAGGAACCAGAGGTGGAATTTCTGCTTTTCTCCCTTTGCAGTAAGCACTATTGGTCTTTCCTTGTGCATGGGAGTCACTCACCTGTCAGTAAAGCCCTTAACTTACCTTTCCACAAAGGGAAGGAAAGGAAAAACCCCTCAGTTATTGACTGCAGGCTTTGAGCAGAAGGTGAATGACTATCACTGCCCCAAGCAAAGTGCAGTTTCTTGCAAGCTTTGAGGAAAAAAAACCTCCAAAACAAACCTATCAAGGTTGTGTCCCTTTGGGCATCCAGCGTCCTCCACGGCTTAGTGTGGAGAGAATTGCCCCAGTGCTCACTCCAAGGGAAGAGTGCCACTGACTAAACCCACACAGCCTTTCCCACTGCAGGGTGAGCTCGCAGGAGAGATTTCCCTGCAGAGTCCTCCTCCATCCACACCCACTCCTGCCATGTCTGAGGCTGAACAGGGTCAGTGCCCGGGGTGGAATGGCTGCAGGACTGCACCGTAAGCTCTTTGCCTTTGCTCTCATGTGTGGGTTTCAAGGGGATGGAGAGCCAAGCCTGTGCAATCCTGTAACTGCTGCTGCCTTCATTTGAATCACTACGTTTGCATTTCTGTTTCCTACCTCATTCCCTGGATTAGATGGAAGAACAGGGAGGAGAGTCTATTAGGTTGGATTTAGCTCCAGCCCTGTTTTTAATCCCTTTGCTAAACACAAGATGGGTTTACCTTGACTGCAGACACTTCCCACCTCCCATGCCTTGCTCCTGTTTG
Source organism: Corythornis vintsioides (assembly GCA_025447755.1). NCBI lineage: Eukaryota > Metazoa > Chordata > Aves > Coraciiformes > Alcedinidae > Corythornis > Corythornis vintsioides. The sequence goes on along the minus strand of JAOEGS010018098.1, from coordinate 102,848 downwards.
GCAACCCCTCCCCAGCTGTCTGATCCAGCTTGACCTTTCACAAGATGCAAGTGCCTCCAAAACGCTTAGGCAATGATTTACGACCAAAAAGGAGTGTTTCCTTGACCATTGTTTTATATTTCGATCCTCTCCTCATCTGTTGGCAGGCTGGAATGTGGCTTTCCTACGAGCAAATGCTTGTGAAGCACCTCTGCAGTGCTCAGACAAGCTTGCTAAAGAGAAGCACTTCTTGGGATAGCTGAATGGGGAGCCAGCATTTGTCGGGCACTTGGAGCAGCTGAGAAACCCGCAGGAATTTCTGTGACTGAGAGGATCTATTAGAGAGAATACAGTACAGCAACAACAAAAAAGAAATCATATGATCCCAGAGCCGGCGGTGGGGTGAAGGGAGGGGAGGAGGATACAAAACAGATAATGAGCTTGACAATAGGCAAATAGCGTCGTTACCGCACCGACCAAATGGTTAACCTGTGGGGTGGAAAGAGCATCCAATGAGTCGTGCATGCCTGAAAGGATAATGGCATTTTTATTATCTCATTCCACGCCCTGATCACCCGTCCATTTGCTCCCTGGAGCTGGCAGCAGTTCGCACTGATTCACACGCTGCAGACATGATCAGCAGATCATACTGCAGGCAGAGCTTGTCAAGCCTTTCCAAGTGAGTTGCCTGTTTCTTGCAGTATTTGCAGGGATTCAGCCTTTTGGTGCTGTGTGGGAAGTGCTGGGTGATGGGAAGGGGAACAGGAGGGTGTAAGAGGTCGGGGAGCTGACAGAGCTGGGGAGTAATCTCTGGGTGCAGACCAGCTTCTTTTGCTCCTCTCTTTCCTGTGTTGTGCTCTATTGTTTCGAGGAGAATTCTGATGCATTTCTGTGTTTCTCTTACCTGAGTTGCAGAATTTCAGCTGCTTTCTTCAGTGGCAGAAGTATATGTTGGGAGGACTGGTTGCTATCAGAGTTCTGTTAATGGGAAGTTTGGAGAAGTTTCATAGTTCATGTGAAAGCTTTTGCATAATTTGGAATGCTTAATTCACTAAAGTCCACATGGCATGTTCATCCCTGAATGTGGGAGGGAAGTGAGAAAAGAAAATCAATTAACCTGTGTGATATTGCCAAATAAATGATCTGCTTTAGTGGGTTCTGTGATGTCGTTTTGGTTTTCTTCTTGATATATTGAGGGGTGGGAAATGACACAATGTTTTTAAAATGCTGTTATTTATACCAGGGTTGTTTTGTTGGTTGTTTTGGTGTTTAGTTTGAGAGAGGTTTTGAAAAGCAGGTAGGCTTTCTGGGTGCCTGTTTTTGGAGTTTCTAGCGTGAAATCCTGTCTTTTGGGGTGAGAGGGAGCTCGGAGATTTCCTGAAACTCAGCCCCTCCAAGAAGTCCCTTCCAGGAATCTGAAATCCTTCATGGGGATTTCAGAAGTTGGGTAATAAAAAAAACCCCATAAAATTAATTAAAAGCTTGTCAAATGGGTCTGTTCTGTGTTGGTTCTTGGTGAAGTACAGCTGCAAGCCACGGTGCCCAGTCCTCCCCAACTGCTGCACTGCAGTGGAGGATGGTTATGCCAGAGCACCAAGTTCTCTGCACACAGTTGCATGAGGGGAAAGCAAGGAAGGGAAAAGGGTTGAGTGAGTGAGATTTGGTCACTTTAAAGTGTGCCTGTGCTTATATAATTGGGGGAGAACTTGACTCTTGATACCTACTGTGGGGAGCTGGCCCTAAGTACGTGACCCACATTGAAGTCTCTGAGGTGCCCTTCAGACCTGGTCTGCACTGGGGCTGGTTTAGCTAGGTATCAGAGACTACTCTGTTTAAACTAGAAATCATTGCACATCCTTGCTGAGATTCTTTTGCAGTCACCTTGGGGTGAGAGGGAATCAGCAGAATATTAACTCACACCTGGTGTTCTCTCCAAAGAGTTGGCTGTGTGCTGGGAAGAGTGACCTTGTGTGTGCTGGAGGTGACCTTGTGCGTGCTGTAGCACCCACAACTATGGTATGTGAAGTGAGTTCATTAAAATCAGTCAAATTATATCCAAATGAAAAAAAAAAAATCCTTTTCTCTGCTATACTGTTGTTCCTGTGTCTTGGGAGATGTGTGTCCTGTAGCAGCTTCTAAACGAGAACAGACACCTTGATAACCAGACATGGCTTTGTTTTTGTTAAGACTCTCAGTAACATATCTGAGAAGAACAAAGCTCTCTTTGGTGAGGAATCAAAGGTGTGGCCAAACCATGGATTTATTCCCTTTTAGGCAACATTTCCATGACCTCAGACTGAAAGTGGGGAAGCCACCTTTAGCACTACCCACCAAGGTTTCTCCCAACCATTGTTCGGTGAAATGGATGATGAAATGCTGCTCTTCCCAGGCTCAGGCACAATGTAATCACTCCAGTGCTCTGTCTTCTCAAGGGATTGCAAAGGGAAAAGGGAAGGAGTATTAAAATCCTTCTAGTTTAACTCTCTGGAGACTCTCCAGGGAAAAAGAGGGGGCTGCTATTGCACTGTTTTGAAGGAGGTACAATGTGATTTCTAACTTCTTGCAAATGTCCTCTCATGGCCCCTTGGTAGGATCGTTTGAGCTGCATTGTTTGAAGATACTCTCAGTGTACTCAGCATTTGTACACAATGTTGTAATTGCTAAATAGCTGCGTGTAATCCTGTTAGCATTTGATACACTAGAAATTAAAAGCAGAAGCTCTTATCATAGCCAAGAAATCCTTCTGGTTGGCCTGAAAATATAAATAAATGTGCAGGGATTGAACTGGTTCACTTGGCTGGGCACTAAAGTGTTTATTATGCACATTCCTAAGCAAAAACCAACTCTGTCAACAGGTAGAATGTTTTGTCCCAACAAATGGTAACTTTTGTTAGAAACTTCACAGACCCTGGGCAGTTTGGTTGCTGAAGTTCACTCCTCCACAGCATTTTTGTCATGTTGAACGTTACCTTTTCTGTTTGTTGACTGGATGTTCAGGGTTGATAATCAGCTAATTTTGTTAGGAGAGAAGAGGTGAAGATGATGCTTTCCATGGGCATCAGCAGTGTTTGTGTCACTGGATTAATTCTGCTCCAAAAATCAATGCTGCTCATTTTCATTTTCACTCTTCTTTTCCTTCTGGAGTATGGAGTTCTGGGCATCCACCTGAGTCTGAAGTCTTGACTCTTTTGAGGATCAAAATTCTAACATTTTGTCAGAGAAGTGATGCCAGAGATTTTAATGAAAACCCTGAGGTCAGTTCTTCACCCTGCCCAGCCCTTGGGTCAAGTCAGGACAATGTTGAGAGATACCAGACTCAACCTGGCATTGCTGTCTGTGAATCCAAATACCTGAAATGAGCTGTGAGAATTGTTTCTGGTTAAAGGTAAATTTAGAAAGGTGAATTTTGGAAAAAATTGGGTGAGCTCTGGGCAGAGCAGAACTAGTCTGGGCGTTCACCACAGGGTTCTGAAGTTAGTTTTGTCTAAATGATAACAAGAGGAAATACTTTTAAATTTTTATTTTATTTTTTTTTTTTACACATAAAAGAAATTACTGAGCTGTGTCTCTGCAGTATATTTGGAACAAAACATTCTCTTATTTTTTTTATTAATCTTTTGATTCAAGTTGACAAAAAAAAAGAATCAAACAAAAAACAAACCCCAAACTAAACATGGATGAAGTATTTGCCTTCTTGTTTCAAGCTCTACTAAAATAAAACAGCCCTGAACATTTTCCATATCACTTCATTCTGACAAGGCTTTTCTCTTCTGCTTCAGCAAAACCAGAAAATTCATTGTTAGTGCAGATCTTAAACCCAGATAGCTCCTCCACAGCCACACTGCTGGCGTAGGTGTTGCACCAGTCTGGGATGGGGGTGACAACTGCATCCTGCTGCTTCATAGCCCTGGCTTTCCCTTTCCTGCCAAGCCTGCAGTGCCATGACTCCTCATTCACCCCATTCCCAACTCAGAGTAAAACAAGACTGTTCAAAACAACCAGGGAAATTATCTGCTCATTATTTTAGACCCTCTGTTTTCTTCTGTCCATATATATATATATGATTTATAACGCAGGCACAGTAAACCAGATAATCCAAAATATTACGTTTAAAAATCCAAGAAAAACACTTCCATCAACTGTTGAAATAATTGAAACAAAGAGATTTGACTGATTATAACTTTTCACTCCTTTTGTATTTTATTTTGTTAATCAGTTTTAAACCCCCAACCTTTCCCTGCACTGTGTTCATGCACTGACGTTTGATTTGTTTTGAGCCATGCAAGCATTGAAGTAGAATAATTCAGAAAAGCTGCTTATTTGTATAAGTAGTTGCAGGGCCAAGTTTATAATTATATATTTGCATAATGCTAGCCTTCATACAATTACCTTTTCCAATTTCAATTCCCCATTTCACAAAATCTATGACCAAATTCTGGAGCCTGACCTAAGCTGATGTTGTCCTTTTTAGTTTAGGACTCAGCCCTTTTATTCTCCTCCTGTCTTTTCTTTTTATTAGTTGCTTTCTTTTTGTGCTGATGTGCAGCACATACTGTAAAAGCTACTTATTAGAGCCAGAATTTTAGAGCGTGGAGGCTGTCCTAATAAGGGAAAAACCCCATGCTTTTTATTGGTGAGGTAAGAGAAATGAGGCAGGGGATCCGTTGTTTTGCTGCTGGAGGAGGCTAAGGTGCGGTTTGGCAGGTAGCACATGGCTCTGGCATTTGCTGACAGGGTTCCTCTCTTCTCTGCAGCACAAATCCTTTGCAGAGCAGAGTCAGGGAGTGTTTCCCCTGTGCCCCCCCTTTGCCTTTCCCTTCCCTCTTCTTTCTCCTTTCCACACAGGTGTTCAGCGTGGCTGTGAAATCCCCGTGAAGTGCTGTGGCGATGAGAAGCGCTGGCAAAGGCTGAGCTCCATCCCCTGCCCTAATCGCCTGTTGAGGGAGCAGCGGGCAGGTCGGGACACAGCTTCCCCCCGCGCTGCTCTGCTCCTAGAGCGCTTCTGCCGTTTGCGAAATGGGCAGGGAAAGAAAAAAAACCCTGCACTTTCGTCGAGGTGTTCCCATCCAGTTTCTCTCCTCTCAAAAATCCCTAATTGAAGAAAAGGAGGAACTACAAGAGCTAGTTGATGCTTTCAATCGCTCAACTGGTTTTCTTTCCAATTGCTTTGAAGGCTCATGCTGAATTCCAGAGATAAGTGACTCATCCTGGGCTTAAATACAGCCTTCAGATCTGAAGTCAGTATAGCTCCTCGGGTTTTCAACTGAGTTGTTATGAGCAAAGTTTCAAGTGAGGACAGGGGCTGGTATTTAAATTCTTTTCTTCCTCTGCTCCAGAAGACCAAGTGATGTGAAGTGGCTGCCCCCTTCTCACCTGGTGCTCCAGTAGGGCTCTTTGTAGGAGGAATAATGGTTAATCTAGTCACTCAGTGCTGAGGTTTTTCAGTCATTTGCTTAGTTGGTTTTGTTGGTTTTATTTTTTTTTTCTGAGTGTTGTAAATTTGATTTTGTCACTTGTGAAGCAGTTTTTTCCTCTTCCCCCCCTCCCCTCCCATCATAGTAATTCTAGAGTACATATCCTGTTATTGTTGAGGTTAGCTTACTGTAGGCAAAGGATGTGAAAGTTAAACTGGGATGATAATAAACCAGAAAAGAAAAACAAACAAAGTTAGTATCAAGGATTGGATATACCAGTTCACATTAAACAAGCCCTACAGATGCACCGTGAGGAACAGACTTCCCAAAGGCTTGCTGCACAAACACTTTTCCAGAGTTTGGTAGAATTTTTCTGGCTGATGCCTATTTGACCTCCTTCCTCAAAGTCAGAATCTCTCTTGAAGAAGAGCAGGGATTTGGCTAACTTTGTGATATCTTTTTGTTTTGTTTTGTTTTAAATTTCCATCTATCACTCATACTAAGCAACAGTGGGAAATAGTCTTGTGAGCCAGCGTGGCTCTAGCAGAACCTGACATGCCAACCAGAGAGGATTAACTCTCTGCAAGTAGTTTTGATTCTTATCTCTGAATTTTTTGCTGATCACTTCTGATCTGCTTTGTACTTTTGCTTGGGAGGATCTGGTCCTGCTGTGTGTCCTCCAGGTAAAGGTTGCAGGAAAAAAAACCCAAACAACAAAAAAAAAACAATCAAGACAAAAGAAGATGATTCTTTTTCTTGACAGCTTCAAATCTTATTCAGAAAATACCTCCTAACTGCAAAAATTTGAGGAAGCAGCCCCTGCAGAAGCAGCCTCTGTGCTGCTCTCCTTCCCCCTCTGCTCCAAGAAATGTGGAGGCCTGGCCTAGAGGTGTGTCCTTGAGACCAATGCAGGATGAGAGATTCTGGCTTCTGGCTGGTTTCTTGTGGTCAAATTGCCTGCAGACTTTTTAGCTGTAAAAATATGACATGTTTCTGAAAAGGAGACTTTTGGCTTCACATCCTCTCTGCAGTATGTTCAGCACTGGAGGTGCTTCAGTGTGATAACAGAAGCATTTTCCAGCATCACTCTCCTGCCATGCATGAGCCTTACTACAGGATCTTTGGTGTTTGGGGTTTTTTGTGTTTTGGTTTTTGGAAGGGGTTTGTTCTGTTTTATTTTATTTTTTTTTTGTAATGGAGTTGGTAACTCAGGCAGTAGGATCATGGGACAGGTGAGCCTCACAAGGATTAATACACGGGTTTAATACAGTAGGTTTCAGCATCCACCAGTGGACACACTGGCATGGCCATGGTGGAACCTTTATAGTCTGTTAATTTTCAGGTTGTTCCTGGCTTTCAGCTGCCCTGAGCTACAGTGGCCTCTCCTTTACCATGCACTTCCTTTTCTTTTCAGCTCTCTCTTGCTGTTGTGTTATATGATGCAAAGCCCCAATGAAACGGGTTCCAACCACACTATTCTTCTACATACTAATTTTTTCAAAAATAACCTTCCATTTTTAATCTCATGTTCAGTAATAGCCTCATCTATTTTACATAACATCCATCTTTCCTCTGCGAAGCAGATTTTTCCTTTTCTTCTGCAAGAGGGAAATCACTGGCATGGATGCTGGGTGTGTACAGTGCTGTTGTACATCTTGGCCACAGTCATCTGCCTCCTCCTGTTCCAGGAGTGCTCAGCCACATTGTCATTGCAGTTTTCCTTCTCAGGATTTGAAACAAGCCCCAATTAGCTTCCAAATCTAACTAAACTTTCACTTCAGTTAGAAAGGTTAAGACTGAGGACTAACTTGTTTTAGTTCCTCTGTTGCAGTTCCCATATAGGCCATAACAAAGCAGTTTTGAAGTTATTTTCAAATTAAGCTTTTCCTCAGGATTTACTGAAGTGTTAAAAAGCTGTCTTGGCACTGCAGCAATCCTGGTATTCCTGCCAATCCTTATCTATATGGCTGTGAAAGCTTCCTGCTGACAGCTTCTGCATTAGCAATAATTTGTAGCCATCCAACTGAGGACAAGTGTTCCTGTCTTGTGATATCTGAGAGCTGCATTTGGTCCTTTGTCATTCTGGGATAGCCATGGGGTTAATTCCTTGTTTGGTTTCCTGGATTCTTCACTCTCAAATGTACCCAATGCCCAGCAGAGTCCTCAGGTAGGAGACAAAGTCTGGCTTGGTGCCTTCCATGCAGTCCTATACTTATAGCCCCTGAACTTAGAAAGGTGAATGCTTTGAACCTCTGAAAAAATATTTATTTCACATTCTCTGTGTGCTAGTTGTTTCTTGTGCTGTTCTGCCCTGGTAGTCATACCAATGTGCTTCCTTCCCCAGAAAGGATATCATTATGGTTTCTGCTAGATTATAGCAAGCAGAGATTCTGCTGTTTAGTGCCTAGTGCTTGGCTTTTTATCCCTTCCAGTACTTGCATGACATCATTTCAGTGAGAGTCTGAGTCCAAAAAAGGCTGGTGGTGTTGCAAGGGTAGGCAGGAGGGAGGGTCAGGCTGGGGAGAATTTGTCACAGGGCTCACAGGAAGATGGAGACACCCACTGCAAAGCCATTAGGTGAGGAGTGACAGGGACTGCCTGGAATGGGAGAAGAAATAGAAGAACTGGAAAAGCTTCTGAGGAGCAATAGAGGAGAAAACCATTTGGAAATTTTCTCTCTAATGCAGGGAATTACATAGTGGGGCCTTCCCTGGAGCTTCCCAATTTTTTGATAATTTTGTGGGAGTAGTTTGAGCAAACTTTGGGCAAGGATCCAAAGAACCTGTTTGTATATGCTTATGGCTATGCACTGAGGTGACAGTTACTCCTTCTTGCACTCTTAAGTTCCATGCCTGTGTTTGCAGAAGACCAGTTGATCATATCATACCTTACTGCTGTAGGTGCTGTCATGCTAGCCTCTGCATCCCCCAAGTGGATCATTTTTTTCACTGAAATTCCTGTGCATTAATCTGGTGGGAAATGGAACACAAAGGAGTTGAAGCATTTCACAGCAGAGAGGGGCCAAATGGAACCTTCTAATTCTGTATTAGCATCTTAACTATCAGCATATTATCTTACCAGCAGGCTTAACATACTTTTCCAATACAGAAGATTGCTGATCCCCAGATTCTTTTGTTGCCTCATAGCTGCTAAAGTTTATCTTCTTGATAGCTTTACCATGTTCTTCATATCTCTCTCATATTCTTATATACTCAGTGATCTTGGTCAATTGAGCTGTGGTAGCAGGTTGGACTGTACTCTGGGAGTAGGAATTCAAATTATCTTATGCTTGTCCTAACTCTTGTGCCAAAGACTCTGCTATTTATAGTGCAAATCCCTGCTTGCCAAATGTTCTATTTTCACAGATGTATATTAAACATAGATTTGCTGTCTAATGCTTGTTTTTTGACCTTTCCCAGTGCCTTTCAGGATGCAGGACTTATGTTCAGTGAGAGGTTTCATGAAAGGGTGAATTGAATTGCATCTCCCTTACGATGAGCTTGGTGTGTGCATATGGATAGTTACTATGGATTGCTGGGAAGAGGATACCTGGATGAACCAGGTCTGTTCTCTGCTGCTCTCTGCTGTGTAAATGCCATGGCATAGGAGTGAGACTTCCTAAAACACTCTTGGGTCTTGCAGTGCAGGTGAGACAGGAAACTTTGAGACTTTGAAGTCTGAAACTTTGAGTCCTGCAAGAGCCAGTGTTGGGAGGGCCAGCTGACAGTCAGGTCAGTCTCCTCAACGCTGTGAGACTGGAGAGGGTGCAGTGAGAGCTGTAGTGAACAGAAACCTGCCCGTGTGATGTCTCCTGCTGTTTCTGTAGGACTAAAATCTCTCTTGTATAGAGCTGGTGTTTCCTCTCTCATTCACCTTTTGGGGAATCTTACCTCACCAAGCTGGCTTGCTGCACCTGTTGAAGCTTGAGAAGCAGAAGAGTTTGGCAGCAAGCTAACTCATTGTTTCCCAATGGTAACGTGAGGACTCTGAACCTCATTTTCCATACTTTCAGGCACTTAAGTGTACCTCAGTTCACAACCCAGTGCTTCAGAAAGGTGCCAGGCTGTGTTGAGACATGCTGACCCCTGTGCAAAGCCAGAGGTGATCTCACAAGTGACATGTCTGCAAGGGGCTGAATTAGCTTTTAGCCCAACCTTCCCCATTTCATACCAGAAACAGCTCTCTTGAAAATGGAAACTACTGATTTGGAAGTACCTAGCAACAGAAGGTATTATACAGAGCAGAGGCAGGCTATCACTTGCTCGGAGAGGGCTGAGGGGAGGCTGTCTCTTTGTTCAGTATGCCAGCAAAAAAGCATCCCAGGATAATCAGTTCTGCCAGTGGCTTTCACACGCTTCCAGGCACGGTGATGGAGTCAGCACAGAGCAGCTGTTAGAGACAGGCCAGGAAAGAAGGAGTCCATGTACCTGCAACAGCTCCTTTTGGAAGCTGCTGGAAAAGCTCCTGGTAGCTTCAACAGAGCAGGCATGAAATAGTGCAGCCAATAAGCAAGACTCTTACCCACTGTATGGTTTAGGCTGCAAGAAATATGTTTGTCTATGTTTCTGTTTGGTTTTTTTACTCCATAAAATGACACCGTAGTCATCACTATGCCCACCATGCAGAAGTCAGAAAGGGGTTGCAAGGATTAAATAACATTTGTAAAGCACATTGAGAATCTGAATGGAAAAGTTAGTGAGTGCCAAGTGCTAATATAACAACAAGGGGAAAACAGTCATGGGTCTGCATTCACTCCAGGAATGTGAGGGAGTATACCAGAAGCCTTGGCTTGTGTGTGTGTGTGTTTAATGATGAATTTTTCAACTACCTTGATGTCAGTTGAATCCCTAAAAAGCCTTGGCTTTCTGGTGATGGAGACTTTTCATCTTTTGTCACCTCTCTCTCTTTCTTGCCTGCACTCAGTCTGCTCCTACTTGCCCCTTTGCTTTCTTACCATGAGGCACCCTCATTGCTGTCTGGAAGCAACCCAGAGCTGTGAGGTCCAGTCCAGATTAGTACTGCTTATGCTTTCCTGCAGTCAAGGTGCCAGCGAGGGAGGAGTGTGAATGTATTTTACCTGTTGGACAGGCTGGAGCTGGGACAACGATGGAAAGCTTGAGGCTGGGGTTTGTATTTGATGAACATGAAGCCCAGAAGGGGCTGGGGAGATGCTGACCAGTTCCTTTCCAGAAGGAAACAGAAATGAAATGAATAAATCATAATAATTGTTGTGATTTGGAACCATGCTGTGTGTTGCACGATAGCCCCTTGCTCTGTGTTTTCACAGAGCAGTTGGGTGACTAATGCGTGTCTGAGCTGAGTGTGTCCCATTGGAAGTCCACAGCCCTTCCAGGGCAACTAAATTGCTCTTTTCTTCCACTTCCTAGTTTTTCTCTGGGTGTTTTCTATGAATGGCTTGTCACTAGTAGAGAATTTGTTAGTGAAACTTTGGAATGGGAAAAAGTGGGGTTTTTTTGGTTTTCTTTTTTTTTTTTCCTTCCACCCTTTTTAAAGATCAGTGGCTTTCAGATTTATTTTTTCAGTTTGATTGGCCAGGTGTTATGAACTTGGCTTTCCACAGTCTTCCTTCTAGATTTTACACCAATGAGTTGTTTGGTAGTTTCTTATTAATAACTTCTCCTGGAATAAAGCTCAGAGTGCAGCAGTGTAAGGAAACAGGCACATCTGAGGGCAATGGGAAGGCTAAAGGCAGGATACCGTGTGTTTACACGGGTGTAGTTGTGATGGCTGCATTTCAGACTGCCAGCTGTTTACATTGCCCAGGCTTCACATCACTGTAACAGTGTGCTGTGCAAAGTGCTGGACGTGACCTTGCATATCTGTATGGGCCTGCTTTATGGAAGGGGTTTTTGCCTTTTATGAAGGCAAAAAAGGATCACACATCAGGATTAACTTCGGAGAGACGCACGGAATGTATCTGCCCCTAATCCTGTTAGGAAGTGACAGGATCTGCACTCATCATTCCTCTGCTGTCTCACCGAAAATGTCTCCTAATCACCTTGGCTGTTGACAGTAGGTTTCTTAAACACCTGAGAAAGAGACAGATGCTTGTCCACGTTAAAAGTGAACAGCCATGAATTTCCCTTGGAACCAAATCCACACCTGCACAGCACCCGCGAGCTGTGTGCCTGGGCAGTCGGTACCAGAAAACTGACACATCTGACTTTCATTACATATATATATATATATATTGGTTTTGGTTTTTTTACTGTTCCACCATATGTTGAAGCCCTGAATGTATTTGTAACGTCGTATCCCTACAAAGTGGTTTATTTCAGTTAGCATAAGGCTGCACAGTCTGCTTTGTTTTGCTGTGTGTTCTGCTTTTAACATTTCAGCTGCTTTCCTGCTTGCCCCGTTTATTTCAATATTTAGTCTGCTGCAGTCTGTTAAGGCTGCGTCCTCCTCTTGCATATTTAGTGTCAGGAAGAGTGGATGAAAAAAAAAGATTATTTTAGGATTATCTGAATAATTATCTGGTAAAAATCTTTTTCCGGTCTCCTTGTGTGCAACACATGCCATGTGCTTTGTTCATGAAATCATTGCTGAATTGCTGAAATCTCCAGCAGACAACTTCAGGAACCTGTCTGGCTCTGAGAAATAGTCATTTAATTACAGTTTAACCCCCTGGGAAATACAGAAGCGATTTGATGCTTCACAGAGCCCAGGCTAATTCTAGCACCCATACTTCTGAAGAATCAAGCAACAAAAATAGTGTGTTCTGACTTTACAGGCATTCCAGGTCACCTAATGTTTCAGGCAAGGCTGCAGTAGTTACTGTGCAGTGTGTAGTCTGGATACCCATGACCTGCTATCCTGTGCTTTCCATTCTGTCACTCATGGTGGGTTTTGGCATTCCAGGCTCTGGACAGCCACGTGAACCTGGCTTGATGCTGGATGTTGATGGCAGAGCCACTCAGTCCTGGGACTTTCACTAGCTTTGCTACTCTGTGATGGATCTTTTACTCTCTTCTCTCTGTCCTCCAATTATTTCTCCATCAACAGTTTTCCACTCCCCCCTTGTGCCCCACAGGGACAGAGGCTCCTCATCTGTTGCTGCTGTCTGTGTCTCCTCTCTCCCACTCTCCAGCCCAGGTAGGCATCTCATTCCAGGCACCTTCTTACAGCTCCAGTCTGTTTTGATCCCTGCTTCCACATTCCTTCTTCCTGCTCCACTAGTTCTCTGTCCCAGTCTTGTTCAAATCCACTGTCCCTTTCAGTGTCAGTCCTAAACCAGAGGCTGATGTTGTGGTGGCAGAGCCTCAGCTGTAGCCTACATGCTGCTCCACCTTGGCTGTGGCTGCATTCCAGTCACAGATGAAACAGCTCCTTTCAGGATGGGTTCAGCACTATTGGTGGGTGTTGTCCCTGATAGCAATCAATGTGATTCTGTGAACTTTCTTCCCTTCAGGATTCACCCACTGTAGCATCCTGGCTCTTGGTTCCTCATTACACCCTGTCAAACCTGACAGGCAAGTGAGGATCAAGTGAGAGTGCCAAGGGGGATTCTGCTGGTGGAGGATGTTTGTCAGCTTGGAAAACCAAAGCCACGACTCAGATTTCATACTGTGTTTTGTCAGGGTGAATAGTGAGTAAAAATGCATGCTGGAAGTTGTTTGTGATGGGCATGGTGATGGAGGATTAATTAGAGAGTGTGACTGGTTTGGATGTTAATGAAGCCAGTGATTCTGAATTAATGTTTTTAGTATTTATATGATGATATTCACTGCAGCAAGTAACAGATTTAAACTAAGCTTCCAGCATATGAGATCTATCCTCATGGTCCTGCACTTTCTTTTAAAACACAGCCCTCTCAAAACGTAGCAATCCTATTCACTTTTCTAGAGGGAATGAAACGTGAGCAGTGGGATGTTAAGCAGCTCTCCATTCCCTAGTGTGCTGCATTAAACAAGCCTTCAAAGCACGTAGCCAGTGTGGAAGTACAGAAGGAGATGAAATGGAAGGCTGGGTTTCCAGGTCAATGATGCATACATAATGTACAGTAATTCAGTTTGTGCTTTCCTGAAATCATAGCTTTGTTCTTGCTCACTAATTTGAGAGGATGCAGCATAGTGTTTTGGAGTTAAAAAATGACACCAGAAAGAATATTTTTTCTTTTTTCTTCTTTCTTTTTTTTTAAAAAAAAAGAGTTCAAACTTTCTCTTCTTCAGAAAACACTGCATGCTTCAGCTACAGGGCTAAACAGAAGACTGAGCAAAGAGTAGTGAAAGCCAGTTCTCCTTCATCCCATCTCCTTGCCATTGTCTCTGTAGAGAAACTTTACTAAAATCTGTCTTGTTTCTGACTCTGCTGTAAGCACACTAGGGTGGAGGTAAGGGTGAGGGTGCTACTTGCAGTAGCAAGGCTTGTCTGGAAAGTTGTCTTTTTGTCACTTGCTCTAAAAAGCCTGGCAATAAACATGATGAAGTTGCTATTGCATCCTAACCCTGACTCAAAGAAACCTAAAAGTGCAATTCAGCTGGAAGGCACTTAGATTGGGCTAACAAGTAAACTGAATCTGTTGTATTTTACCCCCTCTTTATTCATTAGATTACCCCTCTAAAAGTATAGCCTTCAGGTACAATATTAAGACAGATCCTGTTCTGCTTACTGTGCAATTTTGAGTTGCATTTCAGGAGTTCAGGCTGTGGATGGTACAGCTTTGGTCAGTACCAGCACACTCTTGCATTTAAAGGAAAGTGGTTACATCAGAAAAGTTAATAAAACCAGATTGTTGCTGTAGGTAGAGGGAGCCATAGTAAGTGGGAATCCCCTTGAAACGGATTAGAACTATTGTGCTTGAATAAAAGGAAAAACTACTTTCTAATGACAACACAATTTCCACTTCAGCCTCTGGTGAAAGAAATATATTGCATGTGAAGTGAGTTATTTTTAAATAGAAAGAGTAGCTGTTTCTTGTAGTCACTGCTGAGGAAAAAAAAATAATCTTATTTTTAGCTATTGTAGATGACAAGGTGAATTTGGTATGAGTTAAAAGGATGTTTGGAGGCAGTGCAGAACTTTGTAGCTTGAGCATGACACGTTGGAGACATCAGTTTGCCTAAAGGTGCATGTAAGAAAATGCAATTTCATTCCTCAAATCTTTTCTGTATTTTGTAGGAAGACCACAATTCTCAATATGCAGAGGAGCTTTTTTGAGTTCCATGTGCTCACGTCTGTCTTCATTTGTAATTCCTTCTGTCCTGAGTAAATAATCACGTCAGTTGGAGTTTTATTTGCAATAAAATACGAAAGAGGAGCAGTTAAATCTTAACTTTGTATACAGTCTGTAAGCCAGCAGCTAGAGGTATAAAAGTGCCATGAACTGACTGCCAATATTGAATACAGGAGCCCAAAACCACAAGAAAGAAAAATTCTGATTTGGCTTTGTATCATTTGTGGACTGTGTATGCTGGGGCAAATCCCTTAAGCCCTTACTTATGCCTCAGTTAGGCAAAGTGCCCATTACTCTCAAGTCAGATGCCTGAAATATTACTGGGTATGGCTATGGCATAAATTATTTTGGATTTGATATGCAGTAGAGCACTGGAGGTGGTGGCAGCAAGCAGAAACCAACTTGCTACAGAGCCCACAAATCCCACCCCAGGCAGGGGCGTGTGCTGCAATTTTAGTTTTGCTGCTGCTTCTATAAATTGGAGAAAAAAGTTTGCTTTGCACACTTTTGTGCATGTTTGTCATCTAGCAGGGAAACAGATTTTTTTGGAGTGAATTCCACTCAGCTTCAAGAAAAGCAGTTAAAAAAAATGAAATGACTAGTTGTCAGGTGGACAGCACTTGACCAGTTACTGTTTTCTCCTCGGTTTCTTTTCGTTGTGTTTGGTTGTTTCAGTGGGTTTGTTTGCTGTGCTTGGTTAGCTGTGGTTTGTATTTATTTTTGGTGGGTTTTTTTTTTGTTGTTGTTTGCATGCTTGTTGGGGTTTGGGTTCTTTTGTTTGGTAGGGTTTGGTTTGCTTTTGTTAATTTCATGTGAAACTTCAGATTTCAAACAGGTTAAATACACTGCACTGCTCCCTGATGGGTCAATGTCAAGTCTATTGTGGGTGAAGTAAAGCTGCAGAGCATGACAGACTTCACATATTGAGAGAATTACAGGCTTGTCCCTTTGTGCAGAATGCTGCAGGGGTGTCCCAGGCTGCCTCCAAATACAAGGCCCAGGTTTTGGGGCTTGAATCTAAAACCAAAAGCAGAAAACTGCAAGAAATGGGGCATTGGAAATGCTGGGCATTGACACAGCTGGAGCATTTTTACACAAACTGCTAATTTGGGAAGCCAGGATCTGTCCTAGAAGCTTCAGTGCCATCTTTAGAATGAAATAAAATCCCTCATTTTTGGCATGAATTAGTTGGTAGGCACCAAGTATTTTTTTCATCAGTATGAAGTCATTTTCCCATGTGGTTATTGCCTTGTGTATCTTTCTTGGTCTTCATTCTTTGATATAGATTGCTTGCACCTTAGTTTTTTTAGGATCTAGCTGTTAATAAGTGCATCTATTCTTCCCTTACCTGTGGAAAAAACCTAAATGTCAAAGCCATCAAAAGGAAGGAAACTAAAGAATGTACACAAGCTGGACATCTCAGAAGGGCTTTGCTTTCCCAAACGTAACTGTTTTCTCATGTGAACAAAATAATCTCACAGCCAGATCCTTAACCAGTGTAAATAAAGATTTCCCTTAGCTGAAGCCAAAAAAAAAAAAAAAAAAAAAAATTAGTTGTTAAAATGCACACTGTTTTACCTTTTAGATATTATAGATCAAGGTTTAATTTAGGAGAAAGCCTTCTAAATTTATAATAGGAATTTAAGGATGCCAAATCTGATGGAAAGAATGTTCTGCTAACCCGTTGGTTACCCAGTAGAACAATAATAATCCTCAAACTCTGGAGCTATCAAAAGTAAGGAAGGACAAGAGAAACACAGTTTGAACATTATATAAATGAGAAGGCAATACATTAAAGGTGTGTCAGTCTGGTTTTCCCAGAGAATTATGTGGATAAGTGGGACCCTGCTCAGGAGTACTGGCTGTGTAGCTCTGGAGAACATGTGGGAGAAAAGAGTAGAATTATTTTGAGACAAATTATGAGCAGAAAGAGAAGGGAAGTACCTTCTGTGAATGGAAGACTGTAGTGTTTTAATTCTAGCAGGTGCTACCATATAAGTTAGTCTAATTTTCCACACCTAAGAGATAATGGAAATTTCATGAGGTTCTTTCTGTAATGAGCCCAAGACAACTATTTTACTGTGGTAGGACTTGCAATAGGCATCCATCTCAACGTGGAGATGAGAGATGGATGTTCCATCAGTTCTTGTGTGTTTAATCACCCTCCCTGTTAAAAACACGTGCTTCGTTTCCAGTTTTCATTTGTCTGGGTTTAATTTCCAGCCATTGGATAATTTTATCCACTGGTGTCTCCTTCAGTTGATGTGAAAAAAAAACTGGTGCATGTCAAATTAAGAAGTATGTGAAAAGATGGGTGTTAATAACAGCATTCATGCACAAGAGTGGCCTGAGACCTGCAGTGGAATGTCTAGATGTCTCCAGCATAATCCCCTGCTTTCACTCTTTACATCTTCTTGAAACATGAGCATTTTGGACTGAAATTCTGCTCATTCCCTCATAAAAATGCATCTTCTTGAACAGGTCTGAGCAGAATGCTGGCAGCATTTTTTTGACTTATGGAGGAATGATTTGAAGAAACAGTTTTCCCCACAACTGCCCCCAACCACTCACCACATCTTTAGACAGGAATTGAACAAAATACAGCTGACATTTGACATGCAAAGCTTGGCAGAGACATAATATGTATGTGCAGTATGTGCATTAGTTCAGGGTTTTTTTTGAGGTGAAGATTGATCAGTTGTTTACATCCAATTGATCTAACTCAAATTGGGCTTTGTTATTCTCCTACCCCTATGAAAAATGAAAAATCATTTAGGTTAATCAGGTTTGGCTTACTGAGGGCAGGTAGTGCTTAAATTATTAATCAGAATAGGGACCAAATCTTCCCCTGACTTTATAAAATGCCTACTGTAGCAAGCCCCCAAGCTTTGTCAGGAAATTTCAGTGCTGTCACAATTTAGACAATAATAATAGTGTAGCAGTACTGGGCAAGAAACTCTAAAACCAAAGTGCCTTACATAATGGTTGAACTGCTTTGTGGTTTTAAGTAGAAACCAACTGAAGCTGGACTGTATGAAATGTTTTCAGACCCATAATCATCCTAGATATTACCAAGTTTCTTACTGGCTTATAGCTTCATTTAAATTCAGTGTTCAGTGTAAAGCAGAGAGGATGCTGAATCTCTCTTGAAGAATTTCTGACATTGATGACCTCGTTGCCTATATTCCCCATCCAGCAGGGTTATTTTCCACTCTAATCTGGAGAGTCCCTGAGTTCAGTCTGGGGGTAACAGTTTGACTTAGGATATTTGTAGTTAACTTAAGCAGGCTTGGAATTTCAGTCCTGAAGACAACAATCTGTCCTACCTGCTCAAAAACCCATCTGTTGTCACTTGTTCTCCCTTTGTAGTGTGTGCTGTCACATAGATGAGATGCTCACTCTCCTGTACTTGAGTTGAACTACTGGAAAGTAGGATAGACTCAGCATTAATGCTTTACTAGGACAACTTGCCAGTAACACAGAGATTACAGTGATTTTTCTGGTGTCACAAACACAGAGAGGTTAACAGGAGAAGCAGCCAACACTCTGCTGTTCTGTGGGGCTTTTTCCCATCCCGTTGACATTTACCCCAAGAGCTTGTTATCTTTGGTAAGAAGGTGTAGGGTGGTTTCCAAATCATCATCTTTTCATCAGAATATTTAATAAGAGGTGTCACTTAGCAAAAGCTTGGCATAACTCTTGAGATCATGCTGTGCCATGCTCTCATTGCCTGGAACAGCTCACTGCAGAGAGAGACTTGCCTGCAAAGACTGGGAACAGTTATGTAGAAGGTGACAAATGGATAGAAGAAAAATACAATCTGGGGACTAGTATTCACATACTTGTAAAGAAAATATCATCCAGATCTAGCAAATGCTGCTATTAGTTGTTGGTAAGACTGTGCCCAGCTGGTTGTGGATGTTTCATGGAT
>JAOEGS010018098.1:52455-84228 GCA_025447755.1 Corythornis vintsioides | reverse complement strand
TATCATCCAGATCTAGCAAATGCTGCTATTAGTTGTTGGTAAGACTGTGCCCAGCTGGTTGTGGATGTTTCATGGATCTGTGCTGGTAAACAGAATGGAATCCTTATGGGTGGAGCCCATACCTGTTGCTTGCTTGCTCTGGGAAACTGCTGTGGTATGCAGAGAGGCACTGAATAGACTTTAAAGGATCTTGATTGTCAGCTTTCTTAGCAGATGATCTGTGTGGTAAATGTCCAGGCACAGGAAATAAGGGTTTGACTTAAGGGTAACATTTTGTGGGAGCTTTTTGCTTCGGGTATTTATTTTTTTTATTTTCCTGTTTTAGCTTTCGGAGCAACTGGTGGTTTTTAAAAGGCATTTTAAAGAGCCTTTTCTAAGTAGTTGTTCTCCTTACTGTGTAGGAGTGTTCTGTGTGGATACAGAGAGCAGGATAAACTACTTTATCCTCCTGTGATCTCACTCCAAAGACAAATCCTGAGCCATAGGTACTGGGAATCAACTCAGTCGTGGCTACTCTCCAGGTGCCACAGGCTAAGAGCAGCATGCCCTCTCCTGTGCTCTTACATTTGGAGTTCAGAGCTGAAAAGATCATCGGGTTCTTGAAGCCAGAACGTGTTAGCAACAAGTGGGATATCTGTGCTGAGTTTGCTAGTGCAGTTTTGTTCCAGTGAGGTCCTTTTTTCTTCTGCAAATTAAAGACCCCATTGGTTTTATTGCTGTATTCACACGCTTTCTGTTCTAGGCATAAATGAAATGTTGATCCCCTTTTAAATTGCTTGCAAATAGTAGGAAGTGTTTTCTCTTGGCTTCCCTTCATCACCTTCAGTACTTTTGTCTCCTTTTTTCCCCCCTTCCTTCTGCTGTGATCCTTCATGGCCATGCTGCTCGTGGTTCTTGCTCTCTTTGAGAGAAGCAGTTTATGCAAATAAAGGTTAAAAGATCTTGAAGTGCAGCATGAAAGTAGCAAATCAAATCCTTCACTGTGCTAAGGATGAAAATGCTCTTCTAGGTCTGGAAAATGTAATTTTTTACTAGTATTTTTAATTTTTAAAGCAAAATTGGGATAATTGAATCTCTGCTGAAGCTATACTTTCACCTTTTCTCCTTTCAACAAAGTAGGACCTAAACAAGGTGATGGGAGAGGCTCGGACCCAAAGAAGTCTGATTTGTGGCTAAATGGAAATGTTTTAGTTGTTTTTAATGGTAAAATATTATTTGAAATGCAAGATTTAATGATGCTTGGTTTTAGTCAGTGCCGAGCTCTTTTCCCCTCTCCGTGCACAGCTGACTGAAATGTGTGACTACATAAGGAAGGGTGACTTCTTAACCATTATGTATCAGACCATCTCTGGAAGCAAAGTAAATGACTGTCCTGACTGGGTCTGGCACGTGTTAGCTTCCCATTTCCCTGCACAAAAAGCTGAGAGGAATCCAGGCCTTTCCCTTTATCTCACACAGCAACAGTGCACCTCAGCAAAGATTTGAATGGGCTGCAGGATTATTAGGATTGTAATGTCTTGCTTTCCTTTTCAAGTAGGATGAAACTAAATGTAATCATCTGTTGGGTTAGAGGAACAATGGGTTCTCAGCTGTAAGCTTTCATCACAGCACTGATCTTGTATGATTTGGCCTGGCAGGGCTCCGGGTTCACAAAGATTTTGTAGGTGTCAGATGTTTGGCACTTGGAGCTGGACGCTGAGAGCTGTTGTCATACTTGTGTCTCCCTGCTTTCTAGTCTTTCACTTTTACAATACTGTCATGATTTTCAGGATGGGATTTAGAGGAGGCTGATGAAATGCTGCTTGGCTAATCCCAATTGCACTTAACATGAGCTTGAGCTGTGTGCATTCTGGCAGGATCATGGTGCAGCCTGGCTGGATGTTTCATCAGCTAAAGAGCTGGGCTTTCATGGTCTTAGTATTTTCTAGGAGGAAACTGACAGAGAGATGTGGCTGCTCCCTTCAATGTGACTATTTTGTCAAGTTCTGTTTTGGAAAATTAAACAGAGCCAAGCTTTGAAACTAAGAATCTCAACTTTACAGTGTGTTTTCTAAACACCAGATGGAGCAGCCACTGCAGCCACGATTACTGTGCTCTGATCTGCCTTTTTGTAATTATTCAGTCACAGTGTCCTGTATGTTATATGCCTTTTTTTCCCCCCTAACCTCAGTGCTGTGTTACAGGCTATCCTACCAGAGAAATGATGATGATGAAGAAGAAGCTGCCAGAGAACGCCGCCGCCGGGCTCGACAGGAGAGACTGAGGCAAAGGGAAGAAGGAGATCTGTCAGGAGAAGTAACAGAGAAATCTGAAGTTAATGCCCAGAACAGGTAAACCTCTGATGTTTACTGACAAGTCAACAGTCATTTTTATTCAGTGTAGAGAAGAGGTCTGTTCTGCTACTAATTTAAGCACCAGGTTATTAGGTGATCCTTGCTCTTAAAGAGGACCTGGCACATGTGAGTAGTGCTACTGGCTGTGTCTACACAGTGGCATGGGAGCATCACTGAAGCTGGGCTTGAAGCCATGCTTGTGACCCATTCCCAGGATGTCCTGAGGGATGTCTGTGGGGTAACACACAACCTCCTGCTGATACCTCCTGCTGTTAGATTCCTCAGGCATGACTGCATCTGGCCACACAAAACCTCCACATCTTTCATCCTGCTTATAGAGGCCATTGCATCATGGGGCCAAGGCTCACAGGATTGGTGGGCACCTCGAGTTGCAACTGAAACTTGTCTGCAAGGTGCTGGGTGAGAGTACTAGACCTGACCCCTGATCTGACACCTATAAACAGCAGAAAAGCTGATGGAGTGATGCACCTCCTGTTGCAATCTGGGTGGGTAGATCTGGTCTTCCCATCTGCCCATCATTAATTCAGTTTCACAAAGTCACAAATATTATATCCAGATTTGCAGTAGCCATAACATAATAGAAGAGACCAGAAATAAGAACATTGTAATATTAAGCTTATAGACAATGAGCCCAGGTAGCATTCTATTAAAGACAATCTGCATACAGGAGAATGAAGCAGTTGAATTTTGAGAGTCAAAAACCCTCCAGGGACAGAGCTGTATCCAGGCCTGATACCTACAGGTGTGGAATAGCACGTTTGAAATTAAGGGCTGTGCTCACTCCATTTTCTAACAGATTATTGTCCCTGTACCTCCAATCACAATGTTACTGCACCTGGAATTGCCAGGCTCTTCCCTTGTGGACTGTATCTGTGGATGTTGTTGCTGAACAGGAGCAGAGAGAAGCTCACTGAATTGAGAACCATGTTTGCATAGCATTGTCAAAAATGGTGCCTGCTGGGAAGACTGTGCATAAGATGTGTGCCTGAGGCCGAGCTGACGGGGGCCTTGAAGGCAAAGAGGAGAACTTCCAAGTGTTCTGCTGCAGGGTGCAGAAGGGGAAGTTTTCAGGGCTTTTCAATTTTTCTGCTGCTCCAAGTGTCAGAGACTGTTCCAGTGCCCGCCGAGGCCAGTAAGGCTCCTGGGGACTGGTGGCTATTGGAGCTGCCTTAGAAGGCAACCTTTCCAGGCTCTGGCATTGTGAAATACTGCATTCCTATACGTGTAGAAATGCCACAGTTGATCCCCCGAACCACTTGGCTCGATGGTGAAGTATGCAACCTGTTCTGTTTTCAAACCACAGAATGATGGTACAGCAAGTTTCTTGTTGTTGGTTCGGTTTGTTTTGTTTTGTTGTTCCTAGAAACAGCCAAGCTCGTACACTTAGAATATTAGTAGCTGGTTTTAATGCAAAATTGTCACTTTGATGTAGTGTGGCAGAAGAGGAAAGCAAGCGTGCTACAACCACGGGGGGAACAGATGAGGAAGCTGCACTCCTGGAGAGACTGGCCAGGCGGGAGGAGAGACGCCAGAAGCGTCTTCAGGAAGCCCTGGAACGTCAAAAGGAATTTGACCCCACGATCACAGATGGGAGCTTGTCACTGCCCACCAGGAGAGAAGTGAACAACGTGGAAGAAAACGAGACCACGGGGCAAGAGGAAAAGGCTGAGACACGCCGAGGACGCTATGAGACTGAGGACACGGAAACACTTACCAAGTCGTACCAAAGGAACAACTGGAGGCAAGATGGGGAAGAGGAGGAAAAAAAAGAAGAAAAAGACAAAGAGGAGGTACAGGAGGAGAAATCAAAGGAGGTCCCCGTAGAGGAAAATCAGGTAGATGTGACAGCAGAAAAATCTACTGATAAGGAAGAGGTAGAAACGACAAAACTAGCTATAAATGCAGAGGAACACAAAACAGAGAATGATACAAAGGCTGTGCTGGAAGGGGAGCAGAGTATAACTGATGCTGTGGACAAAGAGAAGCTCAGGGATGAGGAAAAGGCTGAGGAAGAAAGGAAGAAAGCAGAAGAAAGGGAGAAACTTGAGGCAGAAGAAAGGGAGAGGTTAAAAGCAGAGGAAGAAAAAAAGGCAGCTGAGGAGAAACAGAAAGCAGAGGAGGAAAAGAGGGCAGCTGAGGAGAGAGAGAGGGTTAAGGCAGAAGAGGAGAAGAGGGCAGCTGAGGAAAGAGAAAGGGCCAAGGCAGAGGAGGAGAAGAGGGCAGCTGAGGAGAGGGCCAAGGCAGAGGAGGAGAAGAGGGCAGCTGAGGAGAGGGCTAAGGCAGAAGAGGAAAAGAAGGCAGCTGAAGAAAAAGCTAAGCTAGAAGCAGAGAAATTAAAGGAAAAACAAAAGATGGAAGAAAAGAAAATAGAAGATAAACAGGTAAAAGAGAAGAAAGTACAAGAGGAAAAACCTCAATCAGCTTTTCTAAAAAACCAGGTACAGTAAACATTTTGCACCAAAATAAGACACCTGTGGTTTGTGAGAAATGTAATGCAAGACAAAAAAAAAAAAAAAAAAAATTGGCATTTCCTCACAGTTCTATTCCTGCACTGAAATGACTAATACTCGTGCTCTCTCTTGCTCTCTCTTTTTTAAAAGTAAAGCCCCTTACTTCTGCTTACCAATGATGCAGTGCACAACATTCCTGACTTACTCCATTGTTCAAGGAAAATATTGCATGTGCAGACATCTGCATGGCTTTTTGTTGCCTTCTTTCTCAGCTGCTATAAGCTGGCCTACTGCAGTAACACGAGGTGGAGGCAGACACGTGTTGGCACAAAATATTATGAGCACCTGGTAAACTGTGTGAGGAATGTGTGTGTTCAATGCAGTCACAAGAGAGGGCTCTCTGCTGGGACGTGGGAGCATGATGCCACACAAGGGAGAAAGGCCCAGATGGGGGAACTGGGGGCATTTGGAGAGGGTGGAGGGAACACCCTTGCACACACTTGCACTTGTGGGCACAGCAGCATATGATGATGGGGCTGTGCACAGGATTGGTACATGAACACAGTGTGGAAGCACAAAGTGCAAACAGATGCCATGTTTTCATATTAAAAAAAAATATTATTAAAAACCCCAAAATGAAGGGGGAAGAAAAAGAGGTTAAAGTGGAAGCTAAAAAGGAGAACTTACCAGATGAGAAGCTCCAGCCTACCTCCAAAAAAGATCAGGTAACCTGAAAGCCATTGACTTAGATGTTGTAGTGAAACTTGAGATAAGAAAGTAAGGGACCTGTAACTGAAAGTTACTTGTTAGGAAAGTATTTAAGCACATGCTTCACTTTAAGAACATGGGTAATCCTGGTGAAACAAATAGGAAAGAAGCTACTTATATGCTTAAAATGAAGTGAGCGTTTAAGTATTTTGTTCTTTTGGGGCTTTAGAACCAAGTCCTCTTTGTCTTAGAACAAATATTTCGGGAAGCAAAGATAGTAATGCAAGGATGGTTTGCACCCTAGGGATGAATTTTTCAGAATTGTATCAACTAACCATCCTTCCCTAGTTTCTTCCCACTTTACTGTGAACTTTTTCCCTATGGCTGAAACCTGCTTTTACAATAGTAGTGATAATAATAATCTAAGCCCTTTGGCCACCTGACTACCTTAACTAATGATTTTCCCCCAGACTGCAATGCCCCATGATATAAACTGTGCATACCCAAGATTCTTCTTTTGTTTTAAAGAGAAAATCTACAAAATTTACTGCATTGCATTTCCACTGTAAACACAGGAGCTGGTGCCATGGTGGTTTACTGTATGGTAAGTAAATAAGATTTGGGGACCGCATACACTTCACGTTACAACTGGACACAGGGAGTCATTTTCAGTGTTGTGTAGCAACTGTGCCTTTGGTTCTGTGATGAAGGCATCAAAATACCCCCTGTTTCTGATCTGACATGGTGACTAGTCAAGTCTTTGGAGGTTTGGACCCATTTGGTTTCAGCCAGGTCTGTGTTCCTTAAGGGTAGCCATGGCACAGAGGTCTGGTAAGAGGTAGCTTGCTGCCTGACCAGCTACTTGAGAGTATTGAGGGTTGTAGGTGGTGTGGTCCAGGGTCCTTAGTTGCTGGGTTCATTTGGAACATACTGTAGATGATTAGCTCACCCTCAGAGAAGGATGAAGGCAAATCATATCATGAGGTTTTATGTCCAATTGTCTGGCTTGATCATCCAGGAGATCATATATAGAACAGTGCACGAGCAGAACTAAATAATGACTTTACGTTGATTGTGAAAGTAGAGGAAAGAGTTGGGGGGAGAAAAAAAGGATGTATTATATTTAGAATTGGCTTGTAATATTCACTGTTGCACATGATATTTGAGTATCACAAATAAATGTAAAAAGGAGACTGTAACTGACCACAAACACTGATCTGGGGGTGGAATTTGAGGCAGAGTCATCCTGCTCGTGTTTATGTGGAGATCAGTCAACTCTCACTGAAGCTCTCATAATGCTTTTTACTATAGGCTCAGGGCTAGATTATTTCAGGAAGTTGGTAAGACTTTAAAAATGACCTGTTATTTTAGTGCTTGGATTTTTTTGAAGCTCAGGCTGAGAATTTAAGAGAGTCTCACTTTTAGTGCAGTGCTGAATACCCATCCACTGGAAGGTCAATCTTTTACATGTGTATCAAGCTGTGCATTGGGATTGTTTTGCTCTGTCTTGAAAATCTTTAGTTGTTCCTTTGTGGCTTGTGAAGAGAAACTGACAATCTCGAACTCCAAGTCAAGATCAGTCTCTCATGTCTACTCCTCCTACCCCTCCAAGGACATACACATTCAGTGATGCCTATTTCTGAACAATATAGGCAGTTAAGAGTGTGGCAGTGTATCATGAACACAGTCCTGGAGGAATACAGTGTACCTACATAATCAGATTTTGCTTTTGCAGTTGTGCTGCATAAGCACGTTCTTTCTTACTGTGACCAACATCTGGCCCTCAAAGTTCAGGTTTTGATCAAATTAGCAAGGAAAAATCTGTCTCCTTTTCTGAACTGCCCCACAATTTTTGGTTCTCAAAAGTGGCCTGGAAAGTTCATAAGAACAAGGTTTCTCATGATGTGAGACTCGTGGTATTTCCTGCTTCCAGTTTGGCTAGACGTGCTGCAACAGTTGCTTTTCTCATGGTATTTGGGTATGGTAGTTGGCTCTAAACAGAAGCCCTAGACTCAGATGCCCACAGCTTTTAAATCACCAAGTAACTGAGCCCAAATAAGGAATAAAATTTGCCAAATGGCCCTAACCTCAGTAACTGATTCACTGTGGTCTGAAGGTGCTCAAACTCTGGATTTAGAAATCTCAGCTCTCAAATATTAGCCATGCACCCTAACAGTGTAGAGGAAGATTAAAATATAAATAAAGCTGGAATGCACTAAGCATGTTTTTGGTCCTGTTCTCTCTTGACTTGATGGTCAAGATGTGTGAAAGCATGTGAACTGTTTTCAGATCAGGTAATACCACCTGTTTAGTCCAGCTGGAGTCACTGTGTGCTCCTTCTTACTGAATTCAGCAGAAGCTGAATTAGCCTGTAATTGAGGGAAGCATAATTCATGAAGACAAGGGAAGGTACTTTTCATGTTGCCTTTTTTTGGAATGGGACAGATCTGTTTCTGCTTCTGTGTTAATCAATTTGTTTTGGCATTAAAATGAGTAAGAGAGGGACTGGGCCCAAAAGTTGTGAAATGTTTCTATAGTATCTTATGTTTTTGAATAAAGAGGCCAAGCTGTATTAATGGTTTTCTCAAATGCAGACACATTACCATAAATCCTCCTGGCTTCTGAGATGTTATTTCCTAAGCTATTAGTTTTTAAACTATATTATTTTAATAATAGTTTTCTCAGTGATTTCAATTAAGATTCAAGAGATATGTCCCTCCCTAGTGAGCTTCATTACATCAGGCAGCTGGAAGTATTGGCTTTTCCGTGAGAATTAGAAAAAGGTCTTGATGAAAATCTCAGCAAAGGAAATCCTATGCTCTCAAAAGCCCAGCACACATCCTGGCATGTGAAATCTTGCAGGCATCAACACTGCTGGTTTCAGTATCACCCTGACTTGGAGTGAAGAGTTAGGAGATTGGGCAGCAAAGATTCTTGCTGTGAACATGATCACTAGCTATAACCTTGCCAGATTTGGGAGCACCCAGATGTGACTGTCTGCTGGCATTTATTAGGCTCAATCAATAGCCCTGGTTGTCTTATCCCAGCTCCTAGAAAACAAAACAACCCCAACCCATTCCTTGAGGCTGCTGGTAAGAATGGTCTTGTTTTCTAGCTGTTACAGCATCATGGCCAAGGAATGCACAGTCATGGAAGCTGAGCTCCCCACTTGTCTGTCTGCCCTTCTTTTGTATCCCTGCAAGTGGGATAGCAACAGGGTTCCAAGAGACAACAACATTTTCTTTTTTAAAGGTCTTCGTTTGAGTTTATCACAGAAGGCATTTTTTTCAGATAGAATCTTCCTCCAACATGGTAGAGCTGGGAAAAATACCAATAACATATTTTGGAGGTAAATGAATCATCTGCTGCTGTTGAAAGTTTGTTTAGGCTGGTAGTCTGGTTGACTTGGAATAATTCTCCCTGGAGATGAAGAACTTAAATCAGTCTGTATCTTCCTCTTATCAGCATCTAGGCATGACTCAGCGTGCTGGGATCATTCCATCTGTGTTATTGATAAATTTTTCAGCCTCGTAACTCTGAAGGGATACCTCAGAGTGAAAACCATGCACTAAATATATTTTATTGCTAGAAAAAAATATAGGACACAGCTTTAAAAGGATAGAGAGGGTATTTTTGCTCTAGTGCTTCTGCAGTGAACATTTCCCTCTTCCTAGGACTAAAGGTTCATGTCTGATAACACTATCCATGACTAGTTCCTGGTAGGATTGTGCTTTTTTTCTGTCAGAATAAGTTTTACTCTGATGTGAAGACCATTTTGTGTTTGGCCATTATTCTTACAAGACTGAAGTATCCATCTGCTCTGACAGTGCAGAGCATGAACTTCATTCAGCAAACCTGACTATTGAAGTTTTGTTCAACAAACCTAATCCCAAAGAGTCTGCACCCTAGAATCTTAATAGGCAGAGGTGAATGATGCTGTAGTGGAAGGGAAGAGGCTTGGGGTGCAGTTGCAGGATGAAGCAGTGTGGTAGCACAGTCAGTCCCATGGCCACAACAGACTGTCACAGAAGACTGATACTTTTTTCCTGATGTTTTCATCTCCAGTTCAGATCAGGATAACAGAGTAGTCACTGGTCACAGTTTAGAGCTTTGCAGACTTCTTCTGACATAAAGAACACAAACGTGTCCAAGACAGTTGCGTAGATAATAATTAATACCAAGAAACTGATTCCTCAGCTGTTAGTCAGAATGCCTCGTTGTGACTTTTTGTTGTTGTTTCTTGTTTTTGTTCTGTGATTTACGGTATCTCCCGAGCAGGTGAAAGATGACAAGGATAAGGGAAAAGCAGCCAAAGATGAAATGAAAAGTGTCTGGGATCGTAAGAAAGGGGTTCCTGAACAGAAGGCGCAGAATGGAGAACGAGAACTCGCTGCCACAAAACTGAAACCTACTGAGAATGCTTTTGGGTAAGTTCCACCTAAGCACCAGTCTTGCTGATGTTAGAGCAGAGCAGGAGGCATCTCTTAGCCTGACAGCAGCTGAGCAGAAGACTTGAGTTGGCAACATCAGCAGAGGCTCTAATGTTCATTTGTTTAATGTGAAAACATCTCCTAGCCAAAATGTTGTTTGTTTTGTGGGTTTTGTTTGTTTTTGTTGGTGGTTTTTTTTCCTCTATAAGGTGTATCACAGATCAATTTTTAGTTTTCTTTTCAAGGAAATATTTGCCTTATTAGGTATATTGGAAAATTAAATGAAGGTGACAAATTTCTGGTGAAAAGCTTATTAAAAAAAGGATTCCACATGCTAAAAGTAGAGAATAAATGAAAAGCAGAAGTTCTTCCTTTCAGCAGAAAACCAGGAATCAATGTTAGTTAGAAATATGATTTTTTTTTTCACCTTCTGCATCCCTCTTCCTCTTTTACATTGGCACAGGGAGAGAAAAGGTTAAGCTCTACAAGCACTTTGAGAAATCTGTGCATGGCAGATGGGATTTGCTGCTGTATCTCAGCATTCCCTTCATGATTCTTCCGGGGAAAAACAAACTTTCTCAAAATAAAATGCAGTTCAAAAGTCCCTGGAGACACCCTGACCTAAGGCCAAAAGACAGACAGAGATGGAGATGGAATAGCAGGAAATCAGCCTTGCTCAGAACTGTCCTGCTTCATGACTTGGGTCACATCATCAATAACATGAGAATGGCTTTCTAAAAATATTTTTGTTGTGTTTTCATTTGCTTTACTTCCTGTGGGAGACAAACCTTGGTGGCAACGTGTAGATTTGAGTTTCCACTCCTTTTTTTTTTTTCTTTTCATTTTTTCTTCTATCATTTCCCAGATGTGGGAGAGAGCCTCTTTAGTCGCCTTTTATCAGCTCTGACAATGCTTTAGTTAATTTTATCTGTGTTTTTCATTTTAAAAGCATGGGGTTGTTAGACATCAGTACCTGATGCAAGCCCTCATTTGTGATCACTTGCATTAACTCGACACTGATGGTGGAGGGGGATTTTGTGGTTCTGCTGTCATGGCTCTGGTGATTTCACTGGAAAAATATATTAAGGAATAGGACTTGGATCTCTGGGACTTTTTTTTTTTTTCCCTTTAGCTTTGCTTTATGATGTTACACTTGTACACTGAGAAGACTTTCTAAAACCAAGTAAACATTTTGTAAAGTGCCAGCTCCTACTACTTTAGTGTTGAACTTGCACAGATGAAGTACAGCAGCTGAATTCACACAATAGCCTCAGTTTTTCTGCTCTTTTGCCTTATGTTTTTTTAATGATACAGTTCCTCAGTCATGTATGTGGTGCTAGAACTGAATTTCATCCAATTGGTAAGATCACATGGGGGCAGAGGAGTCTGTGTTGTGATATTGAAACCACAGATAATTAATCTCTGATCCTACAGCCTGATTCATATGGTTAACTCCATCTAGATGATGCACCTATCAGAAGGAAGAGCACTTCTGCAGGATTGGGTGTGATTCACCAGATTGCACATTTATATGATATTTGTTCTTCATGTTACTTCTAATCTGATCATCTCTATTGATTATTGTTATTGCTGGAACATTTGCTTTGTACTGTCTTGCAGTGGCATCCTCTGCAACACTCTGGTTGCATTAATAGTCATTAACATCCAGCTTTATTAAATGCCAACAGAACAAAGGTGTTTTTAAGACTCTGTAAGTACATTCCCTTTCTATCTCTTGTGAACAGCACACGAATACCTCTGAGGTACCTATCTCCTTGTCAGCAGTAATATTAAGCACACTCAGGGAGCAGACATGTGTCTAAACACTGGTGTGGGAATTGAGTAACGAGGTGATGCTATCTGTCTGTTGGAACTATGTATTTCACCTATGCAAGTTCTTTGGAGCTTGGGGTTTTGTTGTGGGTTTTTTTTGTTTGTTTGGATTTTTTTTTATGTGTGTGTTTTGGTTTTTGGGTTTTTTTTGTGTGTTTTATTATTATTATTATTCTTTCTGTCTCTGGTTTACACACTGGTTGGAAAAGTTCTGTTTTGGGTTTCTTTTTTTTTTGTGGAAAGTTGCCAGTAATGAATAATTTCCAGTTCCTTATTAAAAAGTCATACTTTCCTTGGAAAATGTCATCAAAAGAGTTGATGAGCCTTTCTGTTTGTACAGGCTGAGAGTTAGTGATAGGTGTTACAAATGAGAGAGGAACCTTTTTTAGCTGTAATTTTCTCTCCCCTTTCTTGTCTCCTTCCCTTTTTCCCAAGCCGAGTAATTTTTCCTATTCCCCAGATATTTTTTTTCTAGAGGACTTATAAAAAAATACTTGCCTTTGAAAGCAAAGGATTGGTGCATCTTTTATTACACAGAACATAGCATATTTTTGCTGTGAGTTTTTACTATATAAATGTATCTCATTTAAAATCAACAGACAGGAGTTAGTTATGGCTTTGTTGGGTAAAGGTCAGTGTGCTGTTGGAAGTGTTTCCTCTGTGCACAAAGTGCTGAGCAGAGGTATGGAACTTTTAACACTTCATTGTATACTATAGAAATGCTGATGAGTGAGATGCTGATGATATCTGTGCTGATTGGATATATCTGTGCTGATGGGATATATCTGTGCTGATGGGATATGATATCTCTTCCTGAAGTTACACAAGATTTTAGCTATTTCCAGCTCAGTTACTGAATTCATTTAGAAATGGAGGTGGTCTGAGTTCTCCAGCAGGGTGAACACACAGGAGCACATGAGAGATCCCTTCCTGGCTGGCAGCAGATGGGAGAGGTCCTCCTTAGAGTATCCCAGCCTGATGAAAATGTTTTGGGCCTGTCTTAGTTTACAAGGAGCGAAAGGTCTCGCCAAGCATTACCTTCAGGTGCCAGTGCCCCTGGCTGCTGGTCAGCACTGCAGGGGTGACTGTTCCTTCCCGGCCTAGGCGCTCCAGTGTGAAAGGGCCCACGAACGCCGAGGAAGCGAAGGCAGGGGCTCAGCTGGAGGCTGGGAAGAGGCTCGAAGAGCAGCGCCGTCGCCGCGGTGAGACCGAGGAACTGGAGAAGCTGAAGGAGAAGCAGCAGGAGGCGGCAGCAGAGCTGGATGAGCTGAAGAAAAGGCGGGAGGAGCGCCGGAAAATCCTGGAGGAAGAGGAGCAGAAGAAGAAGCAGGAGGAGGCTGAGAGAAAAGTGAGAGAGGAGGTCAGTGGAAAATGTGAAGTATTGGGCTGTCTTCTTATTTTTCTTGTTACTGCTTTCACTGGACTTGCTTTGGTGAGTAGCTCTTCACGGCAGTATCTGTACACACACCTTTAAGCAAAGAAGTTGGTGAGGCTGGAGGTTGATGGCTCTGTATTTACCAAAAGGGCAGAATGAGGCCACGGAAGACTGGCTTATAGGTGAAGAAGGAGTGTGTGCATCTCCTTGGAACTGGTGTTGCTGTGCGGGGTAGCACTGCTGTGATTTTGCTTCAAATTGTCTGGGTCCTTTGGGTTATATGGGCAGCACTGTATCTTAGCATCTGTCAGGAGATGGTCTGTCACAACAGACCTTGATTTCAAATATTCTACCCAGCATGAAAAACACCCCATTTTCTAACCTTCAGATTTAACTGCAGACATGCCATGTTTGACTTTGAGTGACCACCTCACATAGATGCTCTAGTGAGGACCTGAGGTAAAACACACAGCCATCCAGGGTAGAAAGAAACATTATGGTTCTCTCCTCAGCAGAAACAGGGCTAGATCTTATTAGGAAGATATTTTGGTCTATTTAAATATTGAGTACTCAAGCACATCTGTTAGCTTGTACTTTCTCTGCCCAGGGACTCTATAAATAGGATTTCCAAATCTCTGATGCATCATTTAGTAATCCTAGTTGTTTGGAAAACAAATAATAGATGAATAATAATAGTGTTTGGCAGCTGAAAGCCATTTGCTTTAATATACCAAGCTCTTTACAGTAGAACTCAATAAATGGTGAGATTGCCCAATACCTTGCTGGTCAGACCCAGTGCTCACAGTTGGTGGTACTCTGTAGAGCTTCTGGCTTGACTTGTAGCTTATGAAGAAAAAATGCATGTTATATGTTTGGAGGAAAAACTGTAACCATTTAGTCTTCACTTTTTTGGGCACCTATTAAATTTTCCACGTGAAGTATTAGCCTTGGCACAAGAAATGCCAGAGCAGCTGGACAGAACAACAGTACAAAGATGATATAAGAGGATACAGAAAACAAGAATTTGAGTATTTTTATAAATGTTCTTTTTCTCACTTTCTACCATTATATAGCACTAACTCTGTAGACCTCACTGTGACATGACACTAAAGCAGCACAGACTGTCTTCCCTGCTCTCTTAATGCTGTGATGGATTAGCAGCAATATATTGCTAGATTTCAGATAGGTCACAAAAGTCTCTTGACTGGCGTAAAAATCTGGTCTTATAAAATTTGGTAAATGTTTTCAGACAGACTGCAAAGCCCTGTAATGGTGATGTAGTGTCTGAAAGAGTAAGTGCCAATTCATATTTTTTTAAGGAGGAGAAGAGGAGGATGAAGGAAGAAATTGAAAGGAGAAGGGCTGAAGCAGCTGAGAAACGTCAGAGGATGCCAGAAGATGGCCCATCTGAAGACAAGAAGCCTTTCAAATGTTTCAGTCCTAAAGGTTCATCTCTCAAGGTAACCTCCCCACTGACATCTTGATAGTACATAAGTAATGGGGGCTGTAGTCCAAACCAACAACCAAACACCAAGGCAGTGTGGAAATACTTGAAATCAGACCTGGGACAGTGCTCTGAAGTAGACTTCAGCCTGAAGTCTTTAGATGAAAGATTCCTTCATTGGGATGATTGAAATGTAGAATCTAGACTGGGAGTTACCTGTTCTTGTTGATAAAAAAAATGTCCAAAAGAGGTCTTTGCCTTCAAGAGAAAAATATTTTGGGAACTTAGACCTGTATTATAGTGTTTTCAGTGTTAGGTTATTATAGGAGTGCTTTGTGGAGTAGATGAGGTCAAAAATGTTCTGTTTTCTTCCACATCCACAATTATTTTCTCCCTTGCCAGATTACTTTAAGCATGCTCAGCCTAATCATTGTGAATTGAAACTTCTCCATATGGGAGTTCTAGTTTATGTCTAATCTCCCTGAAAATAACATCTAGGAGCACTGAGATGGATTTTATTTTCTTACATAACAGGAAAAAAAAAAAAATCTGTTTGTGTTGCTGCAGGAATTTCTAAGTGGTCTTCTGTGGCCTATATTATATTGGAAGTCAGATAAATCCATTTAAATGCTCTTTCAGCATGGAAGAGGAATCCTGGCCCCACTGCAGCTCTGTTTTGGTATTCAGTTCATTTTCTTTCTCAGCTCAAGCTCAAACTACAGTTTCATTAATTGCTCTTGGCTATCCTTTCCTCTTTAATTTTGTGTCATTGATCACTTAAGAATCCAAAATGTTTGTCAAAAAAAATGCCCCTTAGTGTGGTCACTAGGAGAAAAAAGAGCTAGGCAGGAAGTTATCAGGTGGGAACTCATCGAACCATTAAGTGGTTCTCTGTGGGATTAAGAACTGTATTTGTTGAGTGATCAACTGCACTTGGTCAAAATTACAGTTCTGCCCACAGAGAGCTACACTTTGAACCCATCTGGAGCCTCCTGTAATAGCAAATCGTGTCCAAATGCTTTGGACTTGCCTTGCCTTTGACTTCTGAGACACATCTGAACCTGAACTACAAGGAGAGAATCCATTCAGCAGTAACTCAAGATTGACAGGCTTCAGAGCTTCCTTCTAGCAGATGGACCTGGTCTTGCCCTATTAATTGGAAAAGACTATGCCCATAACAGACATTCTAATGCACAGCTTCTCCCCAGCCCTCCTGGGAGGGCTTCCTTTTATCCTTTCTCTTTATTGAGATGCCATCTATGATGTACATTTGGAACTTCACGGATGACTCAGAAGAGAGGAAATTACTCTTTAAAACACCTAATAGAAAGATAGAGATCATCATTTTTGGGAGAGTGAGGAAAAAAACCCACTGGGTTTGGCAGGAGGTTAGTAGCTTTCAGAAAACTTTTGGACTGATGCTACACTATTCTGTTAAGTGTCTTTTTAGAGGAAAGCTGGAATTTTCCAAATATTGTTAACCATCCAAGGCCAATTTTTTTCAATTATGATAATTGCTGCTGGTTTGTATGTCTTGTTAGGTAGTAGAAGTTGTTACAAAAAACTGACACATGCAACCCTGTGCACATTTTTTCTGTTCCTCTGAGAAATTGGTGATACTGTACATATTCCAGGCCAGTGTCTGTGGGTGGCCAGAATAAATATGTAATGCTGTTGAACTTCACACCCAAAACTGTTTCTTGGCCTTCTGTGGTCAATAGCAGAGTCCAGCTGGAGACCTGTAACTAGTGGAGCACCCCAAGGATCAGCACTGGGTCCAGTCCTGGTCAGCATCTTTATCAACATGCCTTGATGACAGGACATGGTGCTTGCTCAGCAGGTTTGCTGATAACACAAAACTGGGAGGACTGGCTGTGTGGCCATTCAGCAGGGTTTGGACAGACTGGAAGCTGGGCAAAAACCTAACTGAGGTTAGGTGGGATAGATGCAGTCTGAGATCCTGTGTTCTTTCTCTCTGGTCATTATTTAATTAAAGGCTAGCAGCTTGACTTTTTGGAGCATGTATGTGTTCTGTGTCATGGGCTTTGGAAGGTATTCCATGATGATGAAACATAGTGCAACTTATTTTACAAGACCTTGTTAAAAATGACTGCAGAACAAAGATTATTTCTGTTTCCTGGTTTCAGAATGAGGAAATGTCTTGCATTTTGTTCTAACAACCTTGTTTTGCATATTTCTCTTGCAGATCTATTTTGTAATACTGTTTACTGTATGTGCCAAGTATTTGCACTTCTTTGCATGGAGTTTGTGTGGTGTGCAGTGGATAAAAGACATTTAGGTGTTTCTGTGCTGTCTAAATGTATTTGACCCCCGTGTTGCACACGCATGCATACAGCTGTGTTTGCTCTCAGGGTATTCAATGTCTGCTGCTTTTCCATACATCCATCCCTTTTGAGGTACAGAACTCTAGGAACAGGTCTAGAATAAATTTTCATAACAACATGTTCAGAAAATGTGTTATCCATCCACACAAAGCACCTGCTTCCTCAGGCAGAGGACCATGTTCAGCTCAGAGGGTTGCTTCCTAACTCTGCTTTCCTGGTTATTTTGTGGTTTGCTTCCTCACCCTCCTGTTCTGAACAATCCCTGATTTATTCCTGACACCACAGCAGGTGCTCTGAGAGCTGCTGTTTCCAGCAGGTAAAGAATGACCCTCTTGTGTTTTTACTACAATCCCAGGAATACACGGCCCTTCTACTTCCCACCCCAGTCTATCCCTCTCTTACACCAGAGCCTACTGAAGCCAGGTTCTCCTGCTGCACAGAAACACCTCAGCTTCCTGAACTCAGGAAGATATAGAGAGGCCACTGTGAGCCACTTTTAAGCATCTTTTCAGACCTGTCTCTTTTTTTTGGGAAGAATTCAAGTAGAATCTCAGTTGATCTGAACTATAAGATGCTGTAAATGAATTGTTTGGGTGGTTACCTGGAGTCTTGGTTCTTTGAAGTAGCCCCATGTTGTTTGTCCTTGCTGCCAGCCAGGTTTTCACTGCTGCAGCTGGGGAATGACCTGCCCATGCAGAGCAGGGGAGAAACCAGTGGCTTTTTCTGGTGTAACTCATCATTTTGTTGCATTTCTGGTGATGACCCAGAAATCAGCATTGTGGGAAACTTTACCTACTACCCCATATCCGAGGAGAAGTGGAGTATTTGAAGTTACCATCGTACTGTATAGTCACTTTTAATCCATTAATCTGCTCTCTGGCTCCATGGCCATGCCGACTGTTATTTCTTCGGGGTGAAACGAAGTAGTGAGGTGTTGAGGCTGGCAGGGCAGGGAGCCGTGGGTGTGTGCGGCTCTTCGGCTCCTGCCCGGTGTCTTGCTGCCACCTTGTGCCACCCGTGAGTGGAACACTCGGTGCTGAGCCCAGCGAAGCCAACCTCGCCGGGAGGGACTGTGCTGGCAAAGGAAACAGCGCGGGAAAGTGAAACTGTAGAGCCCGGGAGGAGGAGTTGAGCAATGCAGAGTGAAAGAGACTTGAGGAAGTTTGATGGAAGTATTTCTTGTTCCAGAACGCAAGAAGACACACATCATGGTGAAATGTTTGAAAACTTTAGGCAGGGATGTAGTCCTTTGTTTTGAAATTATTGAGAGATTTGGCATAAGCCTTATGAGACCTTCATGATTCTTTTTCCCTGGAAACATGAAAATATTTTTTCAAGACACAGAGTAGAAAATACCAATTAAAATAAAAAAAAAACCAGCTTATATAACGAGTGCTAGATATTGACACAGCAATGACCCTGCAGAACATGAGCCAAATACAGTCTGATTGGGTTTTTGCTGCTTAAATTAAATTGTCAGTGTCCTGTAGAAACATACATGAGATAGGGCATGTGGCTGAGCTCCAAACTTGGTCTGTTCTGATATTTCTTCACTCAAAAGTTTATTAAATTTGCTGTCTGTCTCAATATAGTTGCTTTTATGTGGGAGATAGGAGGAAATTTGACATAGATTTTTGTGACTATCAACTCCTTTAATAGAATAACTTTTCTCCTTTCTGTATTGATGTTTTATTCTTGTTAGAAAGGAGGCACTGAAGAAAAATGCAGGATGCCAACGTTAATGTGGAAAATTACATCTACTTCTATGTAGTGTAATAGGGTCCTGGCTATAAAACCTGTCTGTGTGCCTGCAGTGATTTCTCTTGGAGTCTGACTTCTCTGTCAGACTGACCTTTCAGACATTGTGAAATGACCTTTTAGCCTGCTCTTGTACAGATTGCCTTTTTATTAACTTCAAACTGACAGCTCTTGTTTTTCTTCTCTAGATAGAGGAGCGAGCAGAGTTTTTGAACAAATCGGCTCAGAAGAGGTAAAGCAATTAAATAGTATGTTCAGTCAAAATAGCAGTGCTTAATTAGAGGGAATCATTTCTACCTCTCTTTTTTTCTACTTCCTCTAGTGGTATGAAACCCAGCCACACGACAGCAGTTGTCTCAAAGATTGACAGTAGACTCGAGCAATACACCAGTGCAATTGAGGTAAGTTAATTCCAGGTTATGATGGTTCTGGTTGCTAATGACATTTAAGACTTCAGTCAGTCTGTGTTTCACTGTTCAAGAATTACAGGGGTTTGTGGTCACAGACTCTTTTTTTTAAGTGTGTCTTCAAGAACAAAACGCAGGAGGCACACTTCAAACAAATGTCTATATGTATAGTGAAATAAAACCTCAAATTTGTGACCTCTTTCATGCTACAATTTATTCTGCTTTGTAAGCTTGGAGTAGCTCTTGAAGGACTCAGCATTTCTTGAGTAACAGTCACATCTTCTTCTTGGCTGATGGAGAGTTCTGTCAGCAGGGTACTGAGTCATCCTCTGCAAAGGTGACTTAGCAGCTTGTTTAGCAGAGCAAGGAACTGAGCCTGTGATGCTGGCTGCCACTTCAGAATGAAATTCCTTGAGAAAGACTGAGACAATTTAGTGAACTAGGGGGTTAAGTAATGACAAAGGAAAAACAATCAAAATAAAATGCAGAATTTGACCTCAGGTGATTTTGACAAGCAGTGGCTAATAATATACCTTGAAGCCAGAATTGAGGGCTCTTTCTTTTTGTAGTCCAAGGAAAAAGAGTTTGCTTCTTTTTTTATTACTTTTTGTCTGTGTTTGTTTTGTTTTGTTTTGTTTGACTGTTGAACCTTTCATCTAGAAGCCTCTCAGTGCTGGAGAATTTTATGTTGCTACATCAGTTTCTGATGAAAAAACCCCAAGGCTGACAGTGCTGAGGGCTCAGGCTTGC
Organism: Corythornis vintsioides; assembly: GCA_025447755.1. Classification (NCBI taxonomy): domain Eukaryota; kingdom Metazoa; phylum Chordata; class Aves; order Coraciiformes; family Alcedinidae; genus Corythornis; species Corythornis vintsioides. The sequence goes on along the minus strand of JAOEGS010018098.1, from coordinate 64,374 downwards.
CTTCAGCACCTGGGTCAAGATGGAAGTAGCTCAAAACCCTCCATTAGAGATGAGTGGCAGCATGGCCCTCAGTAGTCCCCATATCATCCAAGTAGGAGTATACAGCTTTTGTCCTCCCACTTCACTCTGCACCTTTTCTGGGTGAGACATAACCACCCTTGAGTAACAAATGGCTTTAATTTGGCACAGGGGCTTGATGTTAAACTTCTCAAAGAGACTGGGTGAGTGGAAGGTACAGCTCTATCTGTCATAAGGAATTTAAGTAATAGTAAAGTCAGGGTCTGTCAATATAAACATTGGCCAGCCCACCCACCAGCTTCTATTAGATTACCCAGTATTTTCAGTAGTGCAAAGCTCCTAAGTTTTTATGCTCTGTTTAGATATTAGGAAGCATAGTTCTGTGGCAAGGGGCAGGCAGCACAGCTTCAGAGCTATACCCAGCTCCTGTCTGATCTGAAACTATTCCTTTGCTGTGTTTCTTGAGTCTTCCCAAAAGTTGGCAGAGCTGACTTGCTTTCTAACTAGAGAGGCAAAGCCTCAGCTCACACAGATTCTCACTCTCCTCTAATTAGTGTTATGTAATATATACAAGAACCACCATGCAACTCCAGCTCTTAATGCCAAACACCAACTGGGCTCAATTCTTCTGCAGGGCACAAAGGCTGCAAGACCAGCTAGGCCAGCAGCTTCTGACCTTCCTGTGCCAGCTGAGGGTGTCCGTAATATTAAGAGCATGTGGGAGAAAGGAAATGTTTTTTCATCACCTTCTGGGACAGGAACAACAAATAAGGTATGTGTTTAATTTTACATAGTAGTGATAAAGAATTATGTTCTAGACCTTGCCATTCGTATTCCTTTGAGTATTCCTGGTTGTTCCTATTCACACTACTGGTAAAGAATATCCCAAAGGATTCTGAGGTCCTCAGAAACACAATTATGTGGCTGCAAGACTGAGTGGAATGGAAAAATGTAGTGACATCCTGAGCTAAATGAGCAGGCATTCCAGAGCCACACCAGATTCCTTTAGATAAATATAACTGGGTGGTTCATGCAGAGTACAAAGAAAGTCTTTGTGTTGGGAAAGACTCTTTTGGGAGTTAGAGGAGGATTAAATAGGCAAGATAATTAAGATGTTTTATAGCTAATGCATAGAGGCATTTCTGAGCTCTTTTATCATTTCTATGTTAATATTTAGGACAGCATTTCCATTATTTACATGGATAGGAGTTGATGAGTGTTCATCACAGCCAAAAAAAGGAGCTGTGGATTGAAGGGCTTTATTACAGATAGCCATGAAATTTCAGTAATTTGTTCTAACCTTTGAAGATTTTGTTTAATGGTTTAAATTTTAGGCCATTTAACACCTCACTTTTGAGCTTTTTTGGAAAAAAAAATAGCTTAATAAACCAAAAATGTAGACTTAAACTGGTGTCTCTTTTAGGCTAAAACCATGAAAAAAATAGAAAAAGCTATTTTGAAAGTCTTCTGAAGACATTTTACTATCTTACAGGAAACTGCTGGACTGAAAGTTGGTGTCTCCAGTCGTATCAATGAGTGGTTAACCAAGACCCCAGAGAGCAACAGATCACCTGCTCCAAAGCCTTCAGTAAGTAAACCTGCAGAAACCTGCCCTGGAGGGGGTGGGTTCTCTTCTGGGGCAGGGGCAGGGTAGGGATGGTGCTTTGTCAGCCAACCAGTAGTTTTTGGAAGAACCTTGCTGAATGATAAGGTGAGAAGAAATGGCCTCAAGTTGAACCAAGGGAGGTTTAAATTGGATATTAGGAAAAATTCTTCTCCAAAAGGGTGGTAAAGTATTTGGAATAGGCTACCCAAGGAAGTGATTGAATCAGCATTCCTGAAGTATTTAAAAGACATGTTGCTCAGTGACATGATTTAGTGGTGGACTTGACAGTGCTATAAGTTTGACTCGATGATCTTAAAGGTCTTTTCCATCCTAAATGGTTCTATGGAAGCTCACAGAGGCCCTCTGGCTGCTGACTCCTGGGCAGTGAGAAAAGGGGAGATGAAACAGAGCAGTTCTCACCTTGAAGATTAGGGGTGTTCTAAAGACAGTGATCTGAGAAGCACTTCTCTGCTAGAGAGGGATGTTAATTTACCTCCTGTGAAAGACCCACCACTAGTCTAGAAATGGAGCCACAGACTCTTGATGAAACACTTGTGCTTTGGCCCTTGCCCTGTAAGAATCTTCCAGATATATTTTTAAACAATGGGAATTCTTTAATCCTTTAAGACCCTAAATGTTATTTCTACTGAAGGCCCTTTAGCACCCCCCCATTAATTCAGCAAGAAACAGCAGAAAATGCTGTCAAAAAAATAAGCAGTGAGTGTGGGAAGCAGCAGTGTCCATGTGGGAAGGAGCAGAACAGGTTGTGGGATGGGGGAAGGTAGGGATGAGGAACTGGAGAATGGCAGGGCAGCACTCGTGGTGTTAATGATCCAGCTTTGGGATTTTATTAAAGAACTAGTTTCTTCCCATCTTTCTGTAACATTTTTTCACCTTATAAAAGGTGCAACTTGAAAAACACTCTCAATTCCTGTTTGTTGCTTGAAAGTTGCAGCATTGTCCCAGTAGTTACTGGTAGCTTCGTGGAGAGTGTATCCCTCTGACCATGAATGTAAAAACAAAAGGAGTCATGGTGGTTGGTGGTAATTAACCACAACTGCTGAGAACCAACACAGAATCTGCCTCCAGATTTTCCTCTCTTTAGTTGCATCTTTTAGGTAATGAATAACCAGCCTCTTGTTTTCCCCTCAGCCAACTGTTTCTATCCATGTCTTCCTTTCCCTCTTTCTCAATAGATTGTTCTTTCTCCTTTCAATATCTCTGCTTGAAGGAACCTGCCCTCCTCCTATTCTTCTTCTTTGGGGTTCTGTTTGCTAAGTTGGTCAGGTAAACCCCTTTATGATTGATTTTGAAAAATGCTATATATTTGTAATGTGTGGTTTTTATTTTATTTTTTTGCCAGGATAAATCAAAGGGAAACCTAGAATTTTTTAGACAGCAAGTAACTCCCTGTCCTCATCCCATTCCACCAAAATAAAGATTGGTTCAAAGCTTTTGTGACCATCGAAGTGCTGGTGGATTTTGGAACAATGTTCAATTAAAAGTAGAGGGAGCAAAGATCAGAATTAGCTTTATGGTGAATGCAAATCCCAGCAGTAGTTGAGGATTCTGGAAGTGGCTTTGTGAGAATGTCCACTGCAAGTGGTTTTGTAAGAAGGCCCGTTGACATTTTGGTGGTTTTTTTCCTTCTGTTACTGCTGAACTCACTTTTTCATGTGCAGATTTGTCTTAAAGTTTTAACCATCATCAACCCTCTTTGTCTGTAAATAAGGACCAGTTCTAGACCATCTCTGTTGGGTGCCAGTACCTCTTGCAGGACTTGACCACTTACTGAAAAGGAGAGTACTTGTGTCCAAGATGATTTCCAGAGTCCTTTGTCTGCCAAGCACAGAGGGAGGTGCCAACCCCCTGTCCTTAGGCAGGTGCTTTGCTCTGAGCTGAGCACCTGCCATCTGGATTTGTAGCCCTGTTCTTCCTCCAGAAGCAGCTTGGCATTTTTATTGAGTTTTGCTTAAAGTCTCCATATGCACTAGTTTTCAGGGAATATTATTATTTTTAATGACTTAACCTCACCCATTTTGTTTTATTTTTCTTTTGGGCTAGTGATTGGTACATGCTGAAGTTTTAAAGGATGTGGTGGAAATTCAAATGGATATGAAGGGGCTACAGTGTTAACTTCTGAAACCTATATTTAAAAATGCAGAGGAAAATCTGCTATTCATTTGTCTTACTCTATGGATTTTACTTTTCTTTTTTTTTAATGAAATATTTTGATTCTTATCTAAAATAACCAAGACAAGACACTTTTTGGATTAATCTCTCCCCATTTTTTTTTTTCTTGCAAAAATTGGAATTGTCTTTCTTAAAAACCCAGTTGTGCAGTAACTTTTCACTGTACTCCCTAGGATGAACACTTAAGTTATGGCCACCCTGTGCAATCCTAAATAGATGCATCAGGATTGGGGTTTGTCATAAAACATACATATGTGTCATTATATGAAATATCAGTCTGAATAGCTCTGTAATCTCTAGACAATGTAATATTTATCAGTGGTGGATGCTCCTCAACTTTTCTTATGAGGCAGTTGCATTCTAACTTCTTCTCTAACAAAATAAACCTGAACTAATGTTGGTATCTGTTCTCTGGCATTAATTTGAAAATACAGGATTTAAAACCAGGAGATGTATCTGGCAAACGTAATCTCTGGGAGAAGCAGTCAGTTGAAAAGCCAGCAGCTTCTTCTAAGGTAACACCTCAGGGCATTGTTAAAAGGATATCTCTGTGGGAGGGGGGAGGTTGCTGATCAACTCTATAGGCTCAGTCAGTTGGAATTAGGCTTATAAATGTCTTTTGTTAATAACCTGCCTTTTTATCTCTGAAAGAAAATACAGTGAAATGCAGAAAGCCAGGGACAGTGTGTAGCCTTTATATTCCTCTTTAGCAGAGCTGTGTTGTACAGGGAGAACTGTCCTTTCCATGGATTTTTTTTTCTTTTTGCTAAAAATAGGGTGTTTTTTTTTCCCCATATTCACCTTTAATAATGGATTCTTACCTTTTCAAACAGGTATCAGCTATGGGGAAAAAATCAGAGACTAATGGTAAGTAATTCTAACAATACATATGAAATAGAAACATCACCACATTTATATATGGTTTAAAAAAGGCATATCTGTGTTTTAAAATTCTAATGCTGTTAATGTTTATGCAAAAAAAAAACCAATCCAGACCAAAACAATGCCTTTTTGCCTTTGCCTTTCAAAAGCTCCATTGCAATATCATTAAAATATGAAAGTTTGAGAAAGAAATCTAAATAATCTTTCTAGGTGGGGTGAGGACTGTCAGTGCTCCAGACAAGTTTACAAAGCCTTGTTCAAGTGACACTTGTAGGGTGTTTGCTGTAGTTGGAGGGTATCATTAAACTGTGTGGGGCCTGACAACTGGGGTGGTGATTTAACTGATTACAGCAAATGCAAGGCATTAGGGAAAGGCTCTTTTAAAGGGAAAAACCAGAGGGAACTGAAAAAGTGAGGCTTCTGCAGTAGAAAGTGAAGATTTCAGTACTACTGAGAAAGAGCCCTGCATTTCATTTTGAACACTGCTGCTGAGTAATGGTGAAGCCTGAGGAAAATTCCATAGTCTTGGGTTTTAAAAACAATTCCTCTGGCTGCTTCCGAGTCTCTTATGCTCCCACATACCCAGGCTGGCCTGGAGTCCAAACATGTTCAGCAGCAGCATTGTTTTTGCTGGAGCAGTGCATTGGTGCCTTCTCAAGGCACAATCTTGAGTGCTGTCATTTTGCAGCTGCTAGATTACACAACCTAGGTGTACAGAAGGAGGAAAAAAAACCCCAAAAGTTTACACTTCTAGCTTTTTAAATGTTATTTTCATCTAAGCCACTCCAAATAAAACCAGTTAAAGGAATTTGTGCCTAAGGACCACTGGGGAGAATGGAAAGTCACTGATCAATTTGATGGCTTTGAAGATATCTTGCAACATCCCTCAACTGTTCACTGGGAATGAAATGATCAAATGCAGAGAAATTGTTTAGGTTTCCACACATTAGTTGCTATGTGCACTTATTTGTCTTCACACTTGTATGTGAGGCCAAAGGTGAACTTTTCTTACCAGTTCAGAGTCATTCAAAATGGAATTGTCTGCTTCTTGAAGCCAAGCTGCCAGGAGAGTTTTCAGGCTCCTTCAGTGTGAGCACAGAAGCATCCAGCTTGTCTTGCCTTCTCACATGCTGTGTGTCTCAGATGCCATACCTTCTCTGTCTGAGGGGTATGCTTGGGTTATTTCAAGCCATCTTTAATCTTTCTCTTTCCCAGCAGGTTTGAGACAGTTTGAGAAAGAACCATAGATGGCCACTAAAGACGCTGGACCAATCAGTTGGGAAAAAAAAAGAAAAAGAAAAAAAAAAAAGGAAAAAGTGCTAAATTGTTCTTTTTATATTTATGTTTATTTACCAAAATGTCTTTTTGCATTATCCCAGTTAAAACCATGTATATTAGCACTGTATTTAATAATCAGTCTAGACATTCATCATAATAGTACTGCCTTTGCACAAGAGCCTTTATTCCTAAAGAAACCCATGCTGTGAAATATAGAGACTTTCCTACTGATGGTCATGACTGATCTGAACAGTGATTTCACCTGGCACCAGAGGTCAACTCGAAATGCATGTAAAGTGAAGTTTTGCTTAAGAAAGGTGTGCAGTAAACCTAGAAAAGCAGTGGTTACTTTTGTATTACAGAAGTCTTTCTTTCTGCACTTTAGACTAAGGCATGGAAGAAATATCTTTAGTTGACAATGTAATATTTTCTCTAAGTTGCCCATGTCATGAGAAATACTACATCAATAACGGGGTTTAATTTTGTTTTGTTTTATACTTTTTTTTTTTTTTTTAAGTATCAGTTTTTCCACTCTAGTTTAAGTTAATACCTAAATTTGGATGATATGTTAGCTGACAGCGGTACTGATATTTCTTTTTGTTGTTAGTGACTAGTAATTGAATACAATTTAGAGTATATACACACATAGCTTTACAAAGTTTAGCCTAAAGGCACTACTAATGGTAGAATGCTTTAATACGTGCTAGAGTATTATATTTAGTAATAAACATACATAATTAGCCAGTATCACAGCTTTTAAAAAAAATAAAGACAAAAATCACACACTTTTCTATAGTAAGATTTCATAATTGCCATTAGAGGTATGGTGGGATAAGTATTAAAAAATTTTAAATGTCAGTTGCCTGGTAACAGGTAATTAAAAAGAAAGTATACTTTAAAGAGGAAAAGGTAAGGGTATAGAGGGTCAAAAGTAGGTCACTTGTATAAAACGTTGTAGTTTAATTTATATAAAACTACCATAATTAAAAAGAAAAAAAACCCAAACCAACCAAACCTAAACACAGTTGGAGCTTGTTTCAAATGACTGTACACTAAACCTTGCCATCTCTCAGTGCTGTACACTGTCCACCTACAATGAAGTAAACCTCTATCTTTATAGTGCTTCTTTTGAACTCTCTCCCAAATATGTTATCTCCAGATGTTTTCATTTGTATATAGTAAACACATGGCTAGAAGACGTCAGCTTGGTTTGAATTTACATGCCATACAGCTTAGCATTTACATCCTACAGTGTATGGCTGGCATAAACTGAGCAACTGAAGTAGCCCCTGAGCACACTGTTAACAGCTTTGTCGTGCATTGCAACGACCAGGATCTCCCTTTTCACCACTTCCATCTCCTAGAGCATCTGAATTCTTTCTGCAGAAGAGTAATGTCATATTTCAACCCAAAGATGAGCTTCCCTGCTCAGCTGAAACATCTTGTTTACATAAGAGAGGTGCACGTAGATATCTATAGGGGTGAAGCTGTGCCTGAAGTTGTCTGTGAGTTGTCATGTTTTGTGTCTGGGGGGTTTGTAAGCACTCCTTAGTCTTTCAAATGCATCCGATAGCTGCAATAAAAATGATTTGTTCATACAATGTATTCTGAACCTGCATCCACAATAAATGGAATATTTCCATCATCAGCCCCGTTTGTTTATGGGTAGGAATGGGTCAGTTGTTATAACTGGGATAGGAACTGTGTAAGGTAAGGTGTTATTGCCAAGCAGCTTGAAGCAGGAGGTGGAATCTTGTCATGCTCCTCAGCACAAGGTGGGAGCTGCAGCATCCAGATGGCAGTGTGCTCAGCAAGGCAGGTTCTGACCTACCTGTGCCTACCTGTACAGCCACCTGCTCCTGGGCTATGAAAAACCAAGCCTGGGATCTCCTGTCACCCTTCTGATGGTCACAGGGACTAAGCCTGGGATCTCCTGTCACCCTCCTATCTATTTCTCCAGCTTTGCTCTAACAGCAGCGTGGTGAGTAATGCCCCACTCTACACAGGTCATGGGCATCTGAGAGGCAGGCTGCCCAGGCTGCTGCCAGCTCCATGGGAAGCAGCAGGAATACTGCAGCAAGCAAAGCCTTCTCAACCAGTGGGGGAGGAATGATCAGATGCTGCCTAATTTAACCTGAAAAGAGCTTGAACACCTGAAAGTGTCTGTTCTGCCTCACGCTGACCCCTTAGGTTGCTGCTGTTCTCTGCAAGCTTTACAGAAGCAACTTTCCCTTGATGCAGGTAAGTTGGGTTTTTTCCTAGTTACTGCCTTTTCTGAGAGCATGAAATCATGCTGAGCACAATGTGTTTTACCTGCAGGGAATGTGGTCCAATGGTGCAGTTGTGCCTTTCCACCAGCAGGCACTGCCTCCTGCCAGGACTGGCAAAAGGCCAATCCCAGTGGCTGATGCAGCAGTGCTGCAAGTTTTATTACTGCTTGGATACCACTATAAAGTGATGGCTTTTTGAACAATACAAACTATCACCTTGATTTCTAGTTATGTTTTTCTGTGGCTCAGTCAGTATCTTAGCCAGTCTGTCTCTTGCCAGGGTGTAGAAAGCCACAAAACACTTTTTTTCAAGCCTGTCTTTGCTTTGGCCTGATACTGTCCTTCTGAAAATACTACCTGAACTTACTGAGGCTTTGCTTTGGTGTCTTTAAAGAAAATTTTTCCCATTTTCTTTCAGTAAAGCCAATAGTTTTGTTTAGCTGGGTGAATTTTAGTGTGTTACCATGGCATAGGATGCTGTCTTTAACTCTGCATCACTAATCACAGAGAATTCAATTCCATGTTCAGAGGGAGCGCCGTGTGAGGCAATAGGTGCGACTTCATTCTTCAGGTTCTAGCTAGAGCAGAATCCTGGTTGATGTCTCTGTGTGGTCCTTGTACAGGAATAATAGAAGCTCATTTTCAAATGTAAAAAAAAAGAGCAACAGCCTTCAGGTAGGTTTTTCTAATTAATGGTATGAAATAATTTAAGAAGTACACTGATTAAGTCTTGCTGTTATTCAAACTTTATTCATATAAAATTTTAAAGCAATAGAGAGACAAACTATAAACATCACAACTGTGTAAAAAGCAAAGTAATTAAAGATAACATTCCTTTACATTCTTTTACATCAACTCATGAGCTGGTACAACCAACCCCACTGAAAATGTATCCAAAAATGTGTAAGTAAAACAGAGGTTTTGATGAACAAATCCTTACGGAAGGAAGAAAATGAAGAAACTTTTACTATTTTACTATTACTCAAAACCAGATTTCTGCTAATCTTTATGAAGGAACCAGCCCCACTGATACATTCTAGTAACAGCTAGTGGTCTCCTCCTGAAAAAGGAGGACAAGTAACTGCTTGGGAGGGTTGTCAGGAACAGAAGAGCAGGCTACAGATTACATCTCTAGTCTGGAAGGAGCTACACGGAGCTCTCGCAGAAGCCACTGGCATTAATATTCTGCATTGAATGGGTAGTCCTTGTGATTGACAGCTCTGGGAAGAGAAAGAACTGGTTATGGCAGTGCTGTAGGAAGTATCTTCAGCTGCATTTCCCTGCTGCAGTCTCCATCCTCCACTACCAAAGCACTTAAATTTTGCTGCTGTCCTTAATCTGAACACAGGCCTGTGAAGGAGCACGTGCAACGCCAAGATGCTGAAGGGAACACCCTGAGTTAATCTCTCTCCTGACACCAGTCCCAGCACATGTCTCATTACCTGTGGTCCAGGGTTTAAGACATCATCTCTCCCTGTTTTTTAACATGTGTGTTTAGAGATATAGGGGATAAAAATACAGGCAGAGATAGGCCTAGTGGATAGTAAGGGTAGTAAGAAACCTACCGGAGCATGGGAACTGCCCTCCAGTTCCTGTTAAAGCTGAGGATGACATCCATCTCCTTTTTAGACAGTTCAAAGTCAAACACCTAGCAGGGGACAAAAACCAAAAATACTTCAGCTCCTGAGTAGTTAGGTACTGAGTGTGCTTCATGCATGTGGCTTGAGGTAGGAATACTCTGCACCCACACTAAGCAAAGGTAAGAAATCCTCTTCTTTCTCAAGCAAATGCCAATTTACCCTTGAAAGAACCAAGAGCTTTTCTCTCAGAGGTGCTGTTCACTACCTTACAATTCTGGGTGGTTGAATGGAAACACCACTGCAGTGGAACCACACTGCGGGTTAAGAAAACTTGAGGTGCTATGGCTGGATTTCTCAATCTCTTAACAAATCCTGGAACTAGCACTTATTTCTGCTGCAACAGACGACTACAGGGTGCCAACTGCTAATAGTTGTCTCTCAGTCACTCATCTAAGAATTGTTGCTGATGATTTGCAGGAGCCCCAGGGGAAACTTCACCTTGATGTTTTCCTCCACACGCTGTGGTTTCTCAGACTTGGGAATGACAGTCACGTTTCTTTGGATGTGAAATCGGATCAGAACCTAGGAAAGGGTGGGGAGGAGCATGAGCACAGGGGTACCAAGAAATCACTTCAAATGCATTGTCTCTTTTCTTAGTTTTTTCTTTTTTTTCATGAATAACCCATTTGTTTTTCTACAGCATTTGCTTGCAGTCTACTGGCAAAGTGTAACTGTTTCTGGCCTGTGCTGGTTCTACATCCTGGCTTCTCCAGGATTTGTTCTCTTTTAGGCATCTGCTAAAACTGCCATCAGCCTGTGAAGCTCTCAGAGGAGGAGGGAGAGTTTGCCCTGACAAGCCCCACTGACCTGGGCAGGGGTTTTATGATGTCTAACAGCAATCTCTTTAATCCTGGGATCATCCAGCAGCACAGGATCCCCGGGCTTGGCCCTAGTCAGAAAACAAAAAGCCAGGATCTCAAGGGTAGGAAGGTATGAGCTCCCCTGCAGGAAACCTGACATTCCTGCATGATCTGCAGGAAAGAAACAGCACTTTTCTAATTGTGTCTGCAGTATTTCCATCATTTGCCTCAAAGACTGGTGCAAATGCCTTGTGTTGTGTGCAGAAAGGCTGCAGTGGTGTCCTACCATGGTCTGTCAGGAGAGCCAAGGGGGCTGTAGGCGGTCACAGCGATCCCGTGGGACTGGCAGTACTTGATCAGCTTCTCCTGGGTGAGGTAGGGGTGACACTCAATCTGCAAGCACAGAAGCACTGTGGTTGATACAGAGGGAGACTGCACTGGGCTCCCCAGCATAATGTTTTAATTCCTCGAGTCACAGAAACTGTGAAGAAAATACCAGCAATATCAGAAATAAAATCATCTTATTAAAAGGTCATCTGTGTCACAGCAGCATCTAGAGGCCCAGCACAGAGAACGGGGCTTCCTCATGCTACATACTGCACAAAGAGAGGAACAGATGAGAAGAGGGAAAGTGATCTGTGTCTGGAATCAGGGAAATCATTCTCCCTGGGCTACTGCAGAGCAGAATGCCATCCTCAGGACAGGTGAGAACACTTCAAATTTCCTTTCTGCTCCAAGTCACCCAAGCTCTCCTCAAGGAGACCCTGAAGTAGAAAGGTTCAGGAGCATCAGGGAGTATGAAGTTGAGATAGACTGCTGGAGCCAAGCTCTGTGCTCCATTCAGCAGATGGACAACACCCAGGATCAAGGGGCCCCTGGATCCTGCCCCTCTCAGATGACAGAAGGCTAAGTACAGGGGTGAGTGGAGGCAAGTTCATGGCTGTGGCAGAAGGTGAGCACCCCCCTTGCCTGCTCTGCCTCCTCAGGAGTCTCTAAGATACAGATGTGAGGCCCTACTGAACACAGTCAGTCTTCCTATAGCCAGTTGGAAGGTAGGGGAGTGGTAGAGGGGGAGGCTTGGAGGCAGGTCTCACCTCAGAGGCAGGTGAGACTTCCCCCCCCCCCCCCCCCCCCCCCCCCCCCCCCCAACAACAAGGCCCTGCCAAGCCCCGACATCGTTGGGCCTCTGGAAAGGGGCCCACCCCGGGCTTCACCCCCCGTTTTCCCCCCCC